>JAGFPH010004357.1:0-12706 GCA_018207615.1 Philaenus spumarius | reverse complement strand
GCAGTTTCAACGTTCCGTACATAAAAGGTGTCGACACCAAACAATTTTCCAGCGCAATACATAAGAGCGTATTATTATCCTATTTAAACCGCGCATCCGATTAATCTGAAACCAGTATCAACTCGTTAGCCTTGTGCACAGATCCTTGAGTAGCATCCTCTCACCCGCTGGACCACTTCACAGTTTCATCTTCAGATACAATTACACGATTGTTTTACAACTCTGGAATACTCTTTTGACTGTCAATCACAAGTAAAAAATAAGGTCAATCTGTCAATTTTGAACGTATCAAAATATAACGTAATTTTCTCGGCCTACAATTGAGGTACTCTTTTCGAGAACTTGGCCTTGTAATTGCTTAATTTAAATCTAGGGCGTAGTTACACAATGTGAGATAATTACAATGAACAATCCATAGGAAATTAATAAGTGTAATATATGTTTTCCGAAAGCCAATAACTAATAATGAGCAATCCTATAAAAATCCTGCCAACAATACAAAGTGATATTACAGACAGTTTTAAAATCACCATTAGGCCTACCGTAAGTTTAAACTTCCAAAGAAATTAACCTTGGAACTAACTACTTTATGCTATAATCTATTTATATAATCATAATTTAATATTTTGGCCTAGTTTTAACAAACATAATTGAAATTTGCATGAATGAAGAAAGATTATTACTAAATAATAGCTCATCTTATTTTTACTATAGCCCAGTCGGTATAGGTTACAACTACCAGTAATTTGCAATACGGCTGATTTTTTTTATAAGTACCTTAAAGTATGTATATTAACATAAAAAAAAGTTTACCAGTCTATCGATTTCCCAAAGTCGAAAAAAAATCTATTATAATTTTTTTTCGATTACCCTTAATATTTCGAGCTGGGATGAAGATAGAGAAAAATAAAAAATACCACCGTGTAGGGGAGGTATTTTTCAACAAAAAAAGGTTATATGTATTTATTTCGAGCAATGGTTTGTCTGGAAAAAATTCGATAATGCAGGTATGTATTTTGCAGCAGGGGAAATCACTAAAAGGGGACATCTTATTCATATATGAAGCTTTGGCTCATTCTAAATTGGCCAAATTTTAATATATCGAATTGAAACTTGACATAGGAGTTAAAATATATATTGTAAACATTTATGCTGAGTCTCAGCTTGTTATCTTGAAAATGACCCGATCTAGGAGTCGATTTCGATTATCGATTTTAGGAGTACCGGACCCACGAACTAATTTCAATCTATTCCAGTTTCGTCAATTTTTGGAATATCAACATCAAATTTGTTTTACAAGTTGAGTATACCAGTATAAATATTCTTAGTAAGTATGAACTATTTTTTTCATGTTATTTTTAAAAACGAGGCGCTTGAAAATCGTCTTCTGTTTTACCTATCTCGTTTTAACTATAACACCTTTTTATTCAACGACTCCATTTTCGACATTTTTGAACATAGAGATTTAAAAATTGGTACAGAAGTTAAAAACACAATTGTTTTTTGCTATACTTATTTTAAAAACTATATTTAAAAATTGACTAATCTGCAGCCGATTAACTCAAGCGTTTTCATGAAAAATCTAAAAAGGTCTAAAATTATACTTTTTTAAGTTACTTGTGCTTTGAAAAGTAAATAATAAAAAAGGTTTATACTCCTTGATCTTGTTTGAATCTATATATTTAACTTGTAAAAAAACTTTCAGGTTGATATTTTGAAAATTTTCTAAACTGGAGCTGTTTAAAATGAATTGGTAGGTCCGGTACTCCTTAAATCGAGAAACCCACTAATAAGTCAAGTGGCTCTAGATCTGGTCATTTTCAAGATAACAAGCTGAGACTCGGCATAAATGTTAAAAATATATATTTTAACTCCTATGTCAAGTTTAAATTCGATATATTAAAATTCGGCCAATTTAGAATGACCCAACGCTTCATATATGAATAAGATGTCCCCTTTTAGTGATTTCCTCTGCTGCAAAATACATACCTGCATTATCGAGTTTTTCCAGACAAACCATTGCTCGGAAGAAATAAATACATATGACCTTTTTTGTTGAAAAATATCTCCCCTACACGGTGGTATTTTTTATTTTTCTCTATCTTCATCCCAACTCGAAATATTAAGGATAATCGGAAAAAAATGATAATCGATTATTTTTTTCGACTGTGGGAAATCGATAGACTGGTAAACTTTTTTTTATGTTAATCTACATACTTGAACGTACTTGTAAAAAAAAATCAGCCGTATTGTAAATTACTGGAACTTTGGGTCTAAAATTACCTCTACCGACTGGCCTAGGCAAAATGTGTTTATTAATAATTAATTAGTCGTACTGGTTGACGCTTTGCTTAAACTTTACTACTAAACATTTGGGTTAGAAATACAGTTCTTGTGATGTGTTCATAACATGCTTGTTTTTCAATTCTAATTGTCCAAAAATGTCTCATTGTTTACAGTGATGAACTGCAAGGCTGGTATTGTTATTTTTAATGGACAGGTTATTATCTTAAAGCCTATACAAACAATAAACAAAAAATGTTGTAACAAATAGATACGGTGTCAAATTTCTAAAACAACAGTATCTACCCATTGTCTTCTTTGTATGGTTGCCAAAGTGTTCATTAGATTGTATCAAGTAGAAACCTAAACAAAAGGCTTTTTGAAAGGAGTTCAATTACTTTATTGTGCTCCATAAAAAAGTCATGTAGCTTCCGTTACTCCATATAGAAACGTCAGTAAATAACATTGAATCTGGACAAGTAATTGAACTGGCAATTTGTATTAATAAATAATAAAATAAACAAATTCTTCTTGGTTAACATGAACAGTAAATATAAATTATAAATCTATTACTTTGTTACTTTGTAAGTTTATTAAAAAAGTTTATTTAAAAAAAAAAAAAAACTGTGTGAACCAATGCTTCATTGTTGGCTATTAAATATGGAATTAACTTATGCTTTCTACGGTTGGCGAAGGCTTGGTTCTTCAGGCGTTTGGCCTTCAATTTAGAATGTTTCCTAGTCGTTAAAAGTCTCGGAAGATCACTTTTCCATAAACACAAGTCGTAATTAATGTTAGCGGTGGTCGTAACACATACAGTCACATTAACAGTTGCCAGTTAATGAGTCATCTTACATTATGTCTTGCCTGTGGGAAAGAGGAACTGTACACGTGACTATATATGGGACATCTTAGGAACATAGTTGCTTATTGTATTATTAGAGATATACTGTTTATAGTACTGTAGTTGTAATGCCACTCTATGATCTTGTTGGACACCTTACGGTACTGTAGTTCAAAAAGTTGAACACAATCACAGAACTGGAACAGTGATTTTGAATTGTTTACTTTTTCTAGTTCATTAAAGTGAATATTATAGACAATTTTAGTCTTACATGTAACAGTGGCGGATCCAGGACCTCATCTAGGAGGGGGCAATACTTCCCAGGTATGCAAAATAACTGCTAGGTTTGGGGGGGGTACCAAAAAATATAAAAAATGTTAACCGAAATATTTCCATTCAAAATTCAACGTTTTGCGTTGTCAACAATGTTTTACTTGTTAAATTCTTCATTTTTGTATTTACTGATGTCTAAAAACTTCGGTTTGGCATCGGCCTTCGTACAGCGCAATTTTGATTGTTTGCTTGAGATCTTACTCTCACTTGTATTAAATATGTCAAAATATTACACCTTTTACGAAAAATATTACTTTTTGTAACGACTTCTAATGAGTGAAGCTCTGATTTTGCGACATAAGCTCCGAAACGAGTAAGAACAAGAAAATAGAAGTCACAGATGATGTGACATTGTAACTTATCACTTAGGCCTATAACCATATCATGTGAGTGAGAACAATATTTTGTTCACCATACAATACTTTTTTGACTTTGATGAAAATCAACAAATCTATTTCGGATTTCAATTTTATTCACAAATTAAAACGTGCATAGGCCTACACGCCTACAATATAGTAGTTTATTTATTACTTGTGGAATTATTTGAGGTTGGAATTTTAGTGATTTTATTATTTTTTACTACCCTTCTTTGTTCATTATTAACTTTTTAATAGTTTAATTTAGAATTACGTAAAGTAAATGCTGAACTAACAAAAGGATATTTTATTTGGACAAAACTTTAAAAATAAAACTCGTTCTTAATTCGATTAAGGTACGTAATAAATATAAGCCTATCGCGACCTATATATATGTACGTGAACAACTATGTCAGAATAAAGAGGAAGCTTGTTGATATCTTTTTTTTTATATAAAAAGATGTTAGTTTTGAAGTTTGTTTCATATAAGTTTAAAACTATATCTCAATAAAATATCAAACAAAAATAAAACCAAAATACACCAACAAATTAGAAATATTATCTGTTTTTTAAGTAAACAACTAACCAAATGAGATAAGAAAACCATAGATTAAAAATTTTACTATAAGTTACTTAAGCTGAAAACGAAGCAAAGCGCGACGTGGCGCAATTCATCGTTAGAACGGTGAACTAACCGATTCAACTTCAATACGCAAGAAACAAACTTGGAAATCGATTGCTTTCCCGATCGATTTTTCTATGCGTTAATCTCGATTTTTTCCTGTAGAAATCAGAATGTAATAAGACACGTAACATTTTTGTTTCGGAGTTCGGGGGGGGGCATCTGCCCCCTTTGCCCCTCCCCTGGATCCGCGCCTGACATGTAATCACTTTTCTCTGAGGTAATATAATTACGTTGCACAATTTAAAAAATCTGTAAAATTTGTTTGCAAATATAAATATTTGGTTTTATATTTATCAAAAGCCAAGCAGTTATATATATTAAAATAACGATCGTACGCGAAAAGTGTTCAATCATACATCTTTGTCACAAATAAAGTAATAACTACGTTCTTTCTGAAAATAGTAAAACGTGTGTAAAATTACAACGGAAAATCTGTTAATGTCTCATCAGAGTCACTGCCGGAATTTTCAAATGTCTCTTCCCTCCAGATTGCAGAATCATTTTATGGTTTCTTTGATCCATACTCTCTAAAAAATTGCTTCGAAATTGATTCTTCTTTAGTCACCCTACCTTTATTCGGCATTCTTCAATAAGGCTCTTCTTTAAACTATCAACCTTAAAAAGTTAAAAATGTATTAATAAAAATAATTCATTTTAAAGCTTTAAGAACTTTGACACGATGTGGACAGTCTTTATTAGCGAATTTCAATAGGAAAAATGAGCTATTGCAGTGGCCCTTATGGTAAGACCCTAGGGCGGGAGTAGCAAATGAGCACCGATCATGGTCCCAGGAAAACGTTTTGGGGTGTCTTTAAAAATCATCTATACTTATAAAAGCCAAATACCATTGACTCATTGACTCATCACAGTTTCTCCAAAACCACGAGGCCTACAAACATGAAATTTGGCACTAATACTCTTTATAGACTCTAGACGAGTACTAAGAAAGCGTTTCCGAAAATTCGAAATTTTTAGGGGGGTTTTGGGGGGTTAAAGTTACAAAATCACGATTTATCAAAACCTACCGAACGGATTGGAATGAAATTTGGTATGTAGCTTTCCCTAGGGCAGTAGTAAGGAAATGGGGCTTCCAGGACAAAAATGAGTCATCACATTCCATTCCATATATGGGCATAACACCATATATGGGCATCACGTAATTAGATCACTTCCGGTCACGTAATTAGATCACTTCCATATATGGGCATATTACCATATATGGGCATCACGTAATTAGATCACTTCCGGTCACGTAACTAGATCACATTCCATATATGGGCATATTACTATATATGGGCATCACGTAACTAGGTCACATTCCGTCACGTACAAGGTCACATCCGGTCACGTACAAAGGTTACTCCCGGTCATGTACACTGGGCACGTTCAAGGCCTCACGTACAAGGCCACACGTTCACCGGCTGGGCACGTTCAAGGCCACACACACATCCGGTCACCGGCTTCATTCTAACACGTTCAAGGTCTCACGTACAAAGTCACTTTCAAATACACATTCTAACACGTTCAAGGTCTCACGTACATCCGGCCACATTCTAAGACGTTCAAGGTGGGTGCAAGGTTTTACCCACATCCGAGCACGCACAGCTGTGAGTGTTAATTAGACAACACTCCTTGGATCACAAGAACGTTGATGGAGAAGTATAGTAGTGTTGGCATCGGTGTATAAAACAGTAAGTGTTTTTATTATATAATGAGTAGAAATGAAAAACTTAAATTTTTTAAAATTACGGAAAATGCTTATCCTCCAGAAAAAATGTCTCCTTTTGCTGCCGGATTTGATCTAAGAAGTGCTTATAATGTAATTGTAGCAAGTCATAATAGAAAATTAGTAAAAACTGATTTGGTAATAATAGTTCCAGACAATTGTTATGGGAGAATTGCTTCAAGATCCGGATTGGCAAAGAATTATTTTATTGATGTTGGTGCCGGAGTAATTGATAAAGATTATCGAGGAAACGTTCAGATATTACTTTTTAATCATTCGGAATTTGATTTTGTAATAAAAAAAGGCGATAGAGTAGCACAGTTGGTTTGTGAGGTGATAACTTATCCTGAAACTGAAGAAATATTTTCAATTGATAAAACAGAACGAAATTGTGGGGGTTTTGGTTCAACTGGAATTTAATATGTATTTAAAAACGTTATTTGAACTATCTGCTATAGAAATATGTAAGCAAGTTTTAATAGAAGATATTCATATAGATGAACTTCTATTACCAGTTTCTATTAAACAACATTTTAAAGAAAATTTTTCAATCTATTTAGTGCAAGTGAAATGTAATATCAAGGGGTATAGGTTTTTTGATATTGATTTTGAAAATATTACTACTACAGATTTTTTTATGCTGTTGAATCTAGGTTCTGTTTCTGATGTACCACCATTCATTCTTCGTCGAAAATATTATTCATTCAATTCAAAACGTCCTCATGCTGGTTTTGATCAATAGTTGGAGATGTATTATTAATAAAAAAATTGTGTTGTGTATAAAACTTTATTATTTCAATTACCTAATACTGAGAGGTTCTAAAAAGGGTAATATATATTTAACTAATGCCAATGGTTTTTGAGTCTCATTACATGATTAGCTTGCAAACAGAGAGATTCATAAAATGTTTATTTTTTACACACTTCTTTTCTATTTGTTACAAAGTGTTGTAGCAGAAGAAAATTGTACATCGTTTGCTATAAAATACCTTACAGATTACGGCTACTTATCATCTTCTTCGGACAATGCTTCAGATATTTCGTTTATTGATATGAAGACTGATGCTTTATTTAGATTTCAAGAATATTATAATATTACAGCCGACGGTGAACTTAACAATCAAACTTTGGAGTTGATGATGTCTAAAAGATGTGGTGTAGAAGATGATGTTTTTAGTTTTAGAACATCGTCAAAATGGCATAAGAAACAGCTGCGATGGTATTACACGGCTGCGAATAAGCAATTAACAGACTTAACTGAATTAGCTTTTAAAGCCTGGGAAAAGTATGCAGATCTAACATTTATCCACGACAGACAGAATCCCGATATATTGATTTCTAATAAAAAAAGGAGGCATAAGTTTCAAAAAGATGGTTCTAATTGTCCATATGATTTAGATGGTCGCGGTCATGTTTTAGGTCATGCATTTTTCCCTACACAAACAGGTTCTATGGTTGAAATTCATATGGATCAGGATGAAGCTTGGTGTTTGGAAAGCGAAATTGAAAAATGTGGTGACGATAAAACAAATTTACTTTCGACTTTAATTCACGAAATTGGACATTCCTTAGGAATTTCGCATTCCAACGATAGAGAATCGATAATGTACGCATTTTACATAAAGTCTGCTTTAAATCTTAGTGCAGATGATGTTTTAGCGGTTCAAAGTTTGTACGGCCCAAAAAAAGTTGAAATCGCCACCACTACAACTACTGCTACTCCACAACCGCTGGTGCCTACAACACCAACACCACACAGTGTAATAGAACCCAATTTATGTAAATCAAATATTAACACATTTTTAATAATCAATCAAGAACTCTACATTTTCTATAAAAAATGGTTTTGGATCAGTCCACTTGGAAGTGGGGAGGAGAAAATTGGTAAACCACAATTGATAAGAGATTGGTTACATTTTTTACCCGCAGATTTTGAAAAATTTGATTTTATCTATCAAAGACCAAATGGACATGTTGTACTGTTTATAAAAGACAAGATATATATGTTGGAAACCCCCTCACTACATCTTGAATATGGTTACCCAATTAATTTACAATCACTGACTAGAAGAGCAAATATAAGAATCCAGGGTGTCGTCAACTCTTATTTAGGCAAAACTTATATTTTCTTTGATAATAACTATTATATGGAAATTGATGAATGCCAATTCCAAGTTTCAAAATACGGACAAATTTATAAAAGTTTTTCAGGTGTACCTTCCGATTTTGATTCAGTATTTAGGTTTACAAACGGAAAATTATATTTCTTTAAAAATAATAATGTTTTCGAGTATGACGAGTTTGTAAATTCAATAAGCGCTGTGAAAAAGAACGATTTATCGATTTTTGGAATTCAAAATTGTTTAGACACAAAAAATAATACAAATATTTTAACTCGCATAAAAAATATTATTGACTCTCATCTAGTCAGTTAAATGGCTACTGTCGACAAGAACACACCTATGGAGAACGAACAGGTTATTCTAGAAATAAATAAATTGCGTAGAAATATAAAAAATAAACACCGCGCTCTAACGCGCGGTATTTTTGAATCAGAAGAGATGCTTGAAAAACAATTTAAACCCATTGTAGATCCTTTGAAAAAACTACTTTCTGAAAAGGAACAAATTGAACCCGACGCGATGGTGGAAGTGAAAAAACCCATAAAACGAAGATATATTATGGATTCGACTGAAGAGGAGGAGGAGGAATTAGATCCTGAAAGTATTGGAAGATCTGAAGTAAAACGTAAATTTGTACCCCCTCCGCAAGGTGTAAAACGCAAAAAATTGGTAAAAAAGACTCTTGATCCATTTGCAGACGAGGAGGAAGATTATGACTACGAAGATTATGCTAGAACCGAATCTCGAAAAAGAGTAATGCCTCGACACGAACCGCCTATGGATGATGAGGAAATTGAAGATAACGAAATGGAAACTCTCCCCACAACACCGGCGCGTGAAGAAGTATTTGAAACTCGAGAGACGGGCGAGGATTTGTTGAAAACGCCGGAAGGTAGAAAAAGTATTACCGACTATATAAGAGAGTCGTTTACAGGTCCAATTTCAAAAAAATATTTTATAGAGCTAATAAATGGTGGAAAGAGAATAGATAAAACTTTTGGAATTCATATCGAAGGAAATACATGGATGATGGGTGATAAAATACTTAATATGTTAAATGATGATTTAATAATTAACGATAAACAATTTTCAGGAACTCCGGGTCTTTACGAATTAATTATTATGAATGAACCTGACCCATTTGTTTATACAAAAGAAGATCTCAAAACGTATGGCGATATTTTGCTCGAAACAAACGTTTATCGTCAAAACAATTCCGCTTTAGGAAAAGTGAAATCAAGTAAAAGTAAAAAATATAAATATATAATATCGAAACTGATCAACAAAGTTGGTAGGGGGGATATGTTACTTAATACATCTCCAAATTATGTCTACTGGAATGATCCAAATGAGTTGTGTGAAAGATTAAAATTGTTATACGCTTCTCGGCAAGCGGGGAATACAGGCCACGCCAACGAAATTCATTCAATTCTCGAAGAACTAGTCGAGGCGGGAATACTAATTAAAGAATGAGTGTAGATAAATTTGGTCGACATTCCGTAAAACGTTTCAAAGGTGTGCAAGGACCACCTGGAATAGGAATCCACTTGACTGAAAGGGGTAATTATAATATGCAAAATAAAATATTGACTAGCGTGGGGAATCCTAATGGTGATAGGGATGCTGTTAATTATCAAACAATGAAAAAGCTTTGCCTGATGGGAGATAATTTTTATGATGGAAATAAAAAAATTATAAGCAACGTTGCACCGCCAGCGTCTGCCAATGATGTTGTAACAAAATCATATTTAGAAGTATACAATATTAAACCACCAAAAAACGATGCAGATGTTGTTAATTTAGGTTATTTGAAAGATAATGTTTATATGAAGAATGAGGGGGAGGTCCTCGACTTCAATAAAAAACGAATCAGTAATATACAAACCAAGGAGCTGGGTGATGCTATATCTTTAGAAAGAGTAATAAAATTGTTATATTTAAATTATCTGAGAAATTTTGGTAATAAAGATAAAGATATAAAATCTTATTCAGATTGGTTTGACTCGTTCAAAGGATCTCTTACTGCCTAAAACCATGTCAAAACGCGGGCGTGGATTAATCGGTGACGTCATAAATAAAGCTATTGATATTCTACCGCTTGAACTTCATTTACCCGGTTACCAGTTCTGTGGACCAGGAACAGCTCTCGCAAAGAGATTAAAACGCGGTGATTCGGGCATTAATAAACTAGACATCGCCTGTAAAGCACACGATATTGCGTACAGCAAATACAGTGATAGCAAAAATCGTGCAATTGCGGATCAAGAACTCGCCGACCGAGCCTGGGAACGTGTAAAAGCATCCGACAGTGGTTTGGGAGAGAAAGCTGCAGCCTGGGCGGTAACAAATATCATGAAAATGAAACAGAAATTTGGTGGAGGAGGAGAGCAAAAGAAAATATTAAAACTACTTGCAGAGGTTACAAAAACTGTAAAAAAGAATAATAAGAAGAAAAAAGGAAAAGGATTGTATGTGCGACCGTATAAGGGTGCAGGAATTAAAAAAAAAAAATCTACTTGTCGAAAATGATAAAATCTATACCAAACAGACCTTTGTCAACATTTGATATAATAAAGTATGCTAACAAATTAAAAATACCATATTTTAGAGGTGTATTTATGCGAGATACGCTTCCACAATTACCTCTAATAAACGAATCGGTAGTAATGAATTTAGATAACGTTAGGGGGAATGGCACGCATTGGGTTTGTTACAAGAAACGCGGACGGATTGTACATTATTTCGACAGTTTTGGTAATCTACGCCCACCTATAGAATTGGTGGAATACCTTCAACGACAATATCCTGTACAAATAAGATATAATTATGAGGCACGCCAAAAGAGGATGAATTCTGTCAATTGCGGTCATTTGTGTTTAGACTTTCTGGCATCAACAGCATGATTTGTATATCTGGAAGAAGCTCTTATTTTACGTGCGAATTTTTTCCCCCCATCGATCTTTCGTCTTCAAAACAATGGGAAATTGGATTGGTTGATTTAATGACATACAATTCCATACCAAATATAGAGAAAGATGTTAATGATAAATTCTATTATGGTAAAGCAAATCAATCAATTACTATTCCCGAAGGAGCGTATGAAATTGATGATATCAAACATTACCTGGACAAGGAGTTGAAGAAACAAAATAAAAAAAACTCGTTACAGATAAAAGCAAATAATAACACTTTAAAAACAGAACTTTTCTGTTCAGAGAATGTACACTTTACAAAGGAGGATACGATTGCATCGTTATTGGGTTTTAATAAGGGTTCCACATTGGAGGCGGGTAAATGGCACGAGTCTCCAAATCCGGCAGCCATTGTTAAAGTGGACGTTATACGAGTAGTGTGCGATATTGTAAGGAATTCTTATAAGGACGGTGTTGAAGGTCACGTACTACACGAGTTCTATCCGATAGTAGAACCTGGTTATAAAATAGTTGAGAAACCATCGCACGTAATATATCTACCAATAGTTCCGCAGGGCCTGCTTTATAAAATCAATATTAAATTGGAAGATCAATATAATCGATTGGTTAATTTTAGAGGAGAAACCATAATTATTCGTCTACATTTAAAAGGAATTAAATAATGGGATTTATTTTTACAAACAAAGGAATTCCATTAGATAATTATACCTCACCACCCCGCATTCATCATTCAAAGCTCAAAGAGGTAACACCGGATAATCTTTTATTTTTAAAATCAATTCCCGGATACAGAATAAATTATGTTAAACGTTAATGCTCCTGTACACAGCAGCGAAATTATTACAGACTATGAATGGCATTCACATTCACCCTACTCGTCAAATTCTTATGGAAATAGTGATGAAATAAGGATTCCTATTCACCAACAGGATGTGTATACGCTACCAAGTAAAAGTTATTTGCTAATTGAGGGATTGCTTTTAAAGGAAGACGACTCAGCGGCGACAACAACAAAATTTGTAAACAATGCGCCAGCCTTTCTGTTTGAAGAAATACGATACGAGCTGTGCGGTACGGAAATAGATCGAGTTAAAAACGTTGGCCATACAACATTAATGAAAAATCTTTTAACTCTGAGACCAGAAGAAAAAAATCTTTTAGGAAATTGGGGTTGGACGACAGACACACAAGCATATTCCCTCGAAACTGATGGAAAGTTTTCATACTGTATCCCGCTTAGACTCTTGCTTGGTTTTGCCGAAGATTACAAGCGCATAATTTTAAACGTTAAACAAGAGCTGATTTTGCTAAGAGCCTCCAACGATAAAAACACAATTCTTCAGACAACAGCCGATCAGTATAATATAAAAGTGAAGATTAATAAAATTGTATGGCGAATGCCGTATATAAAAGTTGTGGATGA
>JAGFPH010004356.1:90663-104394 GCA_018207615.1 Philaenus spumarius | reverse complement strand
ATCTGAAGCCGCAAGGTCGAACTGCAAGCTCGCAAAGCGCAGTTCCTAATCTGAAGCCGCAAGGTCGAACTGCAAGCTCGCAAAGCGCAGTTCCTATTCTGAAGCCGCAAGGTCGAACTGCAAACTCGCAAATCGAGTGTTTCTAAAGCTAGCGGAACAAAGCAGCGCTTGAGTCGGAGCTGGAGGCTTAGGTGCAAATAAATTCTACTAATATATTCCGTACACGCTGGCAGCTATTCGTGAGTAGATATATTTCCCAAATAGTTGGTGGAAACCCTGAAACGTATAAACGTAATTTTGGAAATTCGTTAACTTTACGTCATCGGTTCATCTGGGTGGTCGAATTATGTATTGTTTCTGTAACTCAAAAGACAAACGAGTCAATTTAACAACACTGATTGTAAGGCGAGGAAAGTAGCGGAAACAGAAGAAAGCTATTTGAACATAAACATGCTATGATAACAGCTATGTAAAACAAAATACGTTAAAGCAAGTCAAGTCAGACAAGGTGTCAAAGTGAATTGAAGCAACAAACGCAATTAGGTTTGGCACAGAGGGTTGATGGCTCTCGACTGTCTACTTGTATGGAGTGGCGGAGTCAAGGGGCTTTGACAGTACGCGGAATAATAACACGACTCACCGGGGGATCGCAAGCTGCCGAGCCGGGGGCAAATACATGAGGCTAATGCAATGTACGATTAAACATACATTTATGGTGACTTTAAAGTACATTTTCATTTCAAAAATCTTCACTCAATTTAAATTGAGAATGTTAAATGTATTTACTCATAATGTCTTTGTGTTTATTAGCGAATTACCATAGGAAATAGAATGACTCTATTATTGCAGTGACTCTTACGGTGAGACCTATGGTCTGGAGTGTTCAATGAGCACCGATCATGGTTCCCAGAACTCGTTTTAGGATGTCATTTAAGTGTTTATATATACAGTATATGTATAATATATGCATTTTACGTCAGATTTGCTAAACACGATGGTTGTACGAGTTCGTTAGCAAAAAATCCAACAAATGGAAGCATGTTTTTTAACCGGAATTAAAATGTTTTGAGAGTTTTCGTACTAGGATGAGGTTTTTGGAGTTTTATGAGATTATTCTGCACATATTGTTTTTTGGGACCTTTGCGTTATATGACCACACGGCTACTTTTCCCTACAAAGACATTCTAAACAAAATGTGTTTGTTATAATAATAATAATAAAAAGAGTGTTTGTTGCACTACATACAAGACAAAACATTGGATCAAAAGAAATATAACATAATTTACTTAAATAATAACTCATACCAAATTAAAGTTACACACTTACAGCATGACCCGTAGGTCGTATGCCAAGTTGGATTTATTACCATGAACAAAGAGGACGTTCTAATAATTAAACTCATAAATAAATGCCTTCCTATACTTGAGCGCACTTCTCAAGGAATTTACCAAACTAAACCAGTTTTCCCCATTCAATATCCTTACAAATCTGTCCCCATCAAGGACTTTACATTTAACATATTTTTCTCGAACGCCACCTAATATTAAACATTCTCATATAAAATGTATCGTGGTTTCCTCCTCCCGGGAATTGCATAAAGAGCACATCCTTTCAATTCCATCCCTGCCTAGTCTAGCGTTTAGAGGCAGCGTGGCATTCCTTGCTCTGAATATTTAACTAATAAATTCTCGCGTGTATTTGTCGTTAACATAAGCTGCCTCCCCAAGAGTATATTCAAGTTTATTAAATACATCATACCCCTCAGAATTGAAAATCCACTCTGTCCATGAATTCATCGCTTCTTCTCCCAATTTTGCCAATAATTCATTCAATATTTTATTTCCCTGACCATTTTTTTATCTTTAAAAAATCTAAATCGAAGTGCATTTTATCCCACATTTCCAACCAGAACTTAGCCCAAGAAATATTCCTTTTAATGACCTGCCTAACTAGTTGTTTTATTAATCTATTGTCTGTCATGCTTCTTAGGCACCTAATTATATATTCGAAATTTATTTTTAAAGTTTCTAAATTCAGATTTTGCCTTTGTCTCTAAATATAATACACTATTATGGGTATTATTTGGTAGTCCAAACATTCTCTTTTAAAAAAGCGTTGAAAATTATCTATAATAGGATTTT
The DNA here is from genome assembly GCA_018207615.1 of Philaenus spumarius. Classification (NCBI taxonomy): domain Eukaryota; kingdom Metazoa; phylum Arthropoda; class Insecta; order Hemiptera; family Aphrophoridae; genus Philaenus; species Philaenus spumarius. The sequence goes on along the minus strand of JAGFPH010004356.1, from coordinate 102,253 downwards.
TTCTATAACCCCAAACTTGTGACCCACACGTGAAATAACAACAAACTCTAAAATTTAACAACTAAGCTCTAGAGTGACCGTTGTCAGGAAACATTTTCAGTGTCCTTAGCTTAAGTCGTACACTTTTTTTTAGTGGAGGATAGTTCAACAATCTAATTACGGTGATACATTTTTCACCATAACTTTTGTTTAAAAAGTCATAGAGAGGTATATGATATGCAACTTGCTAGGGGTTGCTATTTGAAAATAAAAAACTACCCCCAGCAACCCCTATTTAGGGGTGAGAGTTGAAACCCTAAACGACATAAAAAAAGTACATTGACTTATGTTAGTAACATTTACTAAGGATTGTTTGAAAATTTACAGTCGTTAAAAAATTAAAGACAGGGGGCCTTTATGGGACACCCGGTATATATATGATTTTTAATGACACCTCAAAACGTGTTCTGGGAACCATGATCGGTGCTCATTTGCAGCTCCCGACCTTTTTACCATATGAGTCACTGCAATATCTTATCTTTCCTACGGACACTCCATGATAATAATAATATGACCAGCTATAAGCCATTTTCTCAGTTGTGTACTAAATCTATATTTATATAATCTATATAAAAAGCCAAATTCACTGACTCACTGATCACGATTTCTCAAAAACTACTGAACGGATCGGAATGAAATTTGGTATGTAGCTTCCTCTACGGTGCTCACTAAGAAAGGGTTTCAAACAATTCTGAATTTTAGGGGGTTGGGGGGGGGGGGGTCAAGGTTACTAAATCACGATTTCTCTAAAACTACTGAACGGATTGGTATGAAATTAGGTATGCAGCTTCCCCCAGGGCCGTAAGTGCTCTCTAAGAAAGGTTTTCAAAAAATTCGAAATTTTAGGGGGGTTTTGGGGGGGGGGGTCAAAGTTACTAAATCACGATTTATTTAAAACTACTCAACGGATTGGAATGAAATTTGGTATGTAGCTTCCTCTAGGGCCGTAGGTGCTCACTAAGAAAGGTTTTCAAAAATTTGAAATTTTAGAGGGAGTTTGGGGGTCAAAGTTACTAAATCACGATTTCTTTAAAACTACTCAACGGATTGGAATGAAATTTGGTATGTAGCTTATTCTAGGGCCGTAGGTGCTCTATAAGAAAGGTTTCAAAAAATTCGAAATTTTAGTGGGGTTTGGGGTCTAAGTTACTAAAAATCCCCCATAAGAAATACGTAGTGTAATTTATATTTATTGATATAATATATGTTTTGTTAATTAATATACATTTAACTTTGATTTGTCTATCCGTGCAAAGCCGGATCGGGCCAGCTAGTCTATACTATAAAATAGTACTAAAATCTCTTTATAAAACTTCTTGAAACCTAAACGTAGCTCTGTAAACACCTTTGTGGCATTAATTAACGCAGTTTAGCCTACCTCGGCTGTCCAGATCATTATTTATCAGGCGCAGGCCATCTCTCCGAATGTATTTCTGGGGAACGCTCCGTTCATCAGATGTTAATCTATCAACGGGGGCTTGAAACAGGAAACTCGAATGAAAATAGATTTTGAGTGATAAGAATTGTGCCTGCAGCAGGGGAGCACGCCCTCCCTCCCTTGGGAGTGTAATCGTCGGAGGGGCGAGAGCGGGGGGTCGTCGAGGATAAAATAATGGACTCCTGATCTAGATAAAACATGATTGGCAAAATGGCGTGGAAACTGCGTACGTAGACGTAGAAGTGAAAAATGGAGTGTTATTGTACGAGGTCAATCGGCTGTGGTAAATTGCAACTTTGTGTGCGGTGTGACCTACAACTCTACGCCGAGTCTATGTTTGCTTATAACATTTTACATTTTTATGGGGGCACTGTTTACGCAGCTTTTGATTTATTCTCAGTTAAAAAGCAGAAGAAATAAACGGTACCAGGAACTGGCACATACTTTCTCACAAACATATTTAAATTACTAAACAGATTCACTGTGACTTGTAGGGTGGGGTAGGAGAGGTGATTTTTTATTAAAGTTGGAGATTAACTAATAAATATTATTATTATTAGCTAGAGAGAAAACTATTCGATCGATTTCGAACAAATTCGCACCAAACACGTCAATTAGGTATTTATAGATGCATGTAAAATGGTTTTGAAAAACAACCCCCTTTATGGCCAAAAAACCCCAAAAATCTGTTATTATTATTATTATTAGCTAAACGAGAATTTTTAGAAAGATTCTGTTTTTTGCATATGGTAGGGCACATTAAAGGCTACAAATAAGCCAAATTTTATCAAAATCGTTAGAGCCGTTTTTTTTTTATAAAGAAATAATAACTGATTTTTTCGGCTTTTTTGGCCAAAAAGGGGGTTGTTTTTCAAAAAAATTTCAAAACCCTTTTTCGTGCATCTATACAGGCCTTCTTGACATGTCTGGTGCAAATTTGGTTGAAATCGATCTAATAGTTTTCTCTCTAGCTTTGTAGGCTATACATACAGACATACATACAGACATACAGACATACATACAGACATAAATACAGACAGACATACAGACAGACATTTTGTAAAAACCACTTTTTTGGACTCAGGGGGGCCCAAAACGGATATTTCCACAAAAATCTCAACATCGATTTATTTTGCGATCACTATACTTTCTCTATACTATAGTATAGTGAGAAAGTAAAACAGCAAAGCTATGAAGACCAAACTTAACTATTGTGGAATCGTTTTGGAAAATTTGTTTAGTCAGCAGCAAGTTCTCATTGTTCATAATAATCTATACTAACCGACCCGTGCCAACATTTCACATGTTAGGAGTAGCCCTACTTACCCGATTTAATACGTTGATTTAATTAAGTAAATTACGTTAATTTATTTACGTTGGTTTAATTTGACAACTGTTTATGACTATTTACGTTGATTTATTTACTAATAATTTGTTTGATTTGCGTGATAGATTACAATTGCGTATAGAATGTAAATCATCTAAATAACAGCCGCCATGTTAGTTAAATAGTTGGTGTATTTGATTAGAAACCGTATAAACTATCTAACAGCTGTCGTGTTAGTTAAACAGATTGTTAATAGATGGCGCCTTTCATTAGGAACCACATGAAGTACAATATACAAGTTTTTTAATCAATTCTTGTTATAAAAACATGATTTTTAAGCTGTTTGTATAATTTTAGTCAATAGCGGGGAACATAAGCTTTAAAATGATGCTTGAATAAATCATTTTGGTGAAGAATTAAACGGAGTTATCGTTTAGCGACAAAAAAATACATTTGAGAAATAATATAGGCTTTAAGGATAAACTATATGAGTGGCTTTATCTTGATTGAATGACATAGAATCCACTTACAGCAAACACGACTTCAGATACAAATACGAAAATTTAAATGAATATTTTTATTGGGTTATAGACGTACAGTAAGAAAGAAAGAATTCTTGTTTATTATTGTGTAGTAGGACTATAATATATGTATTTATAGTATAACTAGAGGGCTTCGCTCGCCAACCCCCGCGGTGACTCGCGTCGAAGAAAATGCAAACAGGTTATTTTATGTAAATAGTCCTACTATTAAATTCTAATATGTCTTATTTATTTTAATTAGGATGTAACGTAGTGGTTTCTTATTTTTAAATTACTTAATTTATTAAGGAAAGTATAGCAATCAACATTTTTACTAAATTTTCACCCCTTAGCAGCAAGCGACAAAATGTCAATCTGTGATACGTTTTTTTATGTATGTTGTAAGAAATAAATGTAAAAAAATTCAGTTTAATAACTTTAAGTAAAATATAATAATTTTGTTTTTTTGCTTTTTAGGGGTTATCATATTTTTACCCCTTAGCAGCACGCGACAAAATGCAAATGAGTTTACTATTTCTATGTATCTTGTAAGAAATAAATGTACAAAATTTCAGCTCTCTAGCTTTAAGGAAATCATAACAATTAATATTTTTTATTGTTTTAGGGGTTGTTTTAGCAATTAAAACAAAATTAATTCTAGCCTATGTTACTCAAGGATAGTGTAGTTTTACTTTCTCACTATACTAGAGAGAGTATAGTGATCGCAAAAAAATCGATGTTGAGATTTTTGTGGAAATATCCGTTTTGGGACCCCCTGAGTCCAAAATAGTGGTTTTTACAAAATGTCTGTCTGTAGGCTATGTCTGTATGTATGTATGTCTGTATTAGAATTAGAATTAGAATATGGTTTTATTCTTTTTGTTTTGGTTTTACATTTTCTTACAATTTGGTTCAAAAGAATAATCCCTACATGGGCTTACGCCTGTGTGTAGGTAATGAGTTGAGTGCCCAAATGCAATGCGATCTAAACTATCATGCCAGACATGTAAATATATTTTATAGTCATAATTATTTTAAAAAGACTCATTTATATTGTTGTTCTGGTGGTGGCAGTGTAGTAGTTATTGAGATAAAACGCCAATAGACTATCACATACCACAAGAACACACACACAAGAACAAGATGAAAAGAGGAGAATAATAATAATAACCATTTATACCCAAGCATACATCCATAGATTACCATACAATCAAACTCATTCCACATATATATACTTAGCCTACACTTAATCATCCATTGCAATACTAGCATGCGAATACATCCCAGCACTTTGTACACTCACAAATATTAGTAGGCTATAGAATTTTCGCCTTATAAAAAAAAAACACAACAATAATAATAATAATAAATAAATAAATCCACTCACCCTCGTGTAAAATGCATATACAACGTGAAACATACACTCCTGTATAATTATCTCAATTATAAATTTATACCCAAAAATTCTTATACCTAAACACATACACTTTCATCTCAGACAATCTTACATGTATCATACATTCCCATCCTGGTATATACACTCACTTATATTCTAATTATCTACAATTACACACCGACCTGAGGAGGTTTTCAGACTCATCCCTACCAATGTTAAGCAGCCATTGTGTCACGTATTTCTTATATGAGTCTATTTGAAGCAATTCCGTGTCTCTCAGCTTCAGTGGTACATTCCGATACAACACCTGAGCCACATATTGCGCACTTAGTTCTGATCTTTTATTGCGTAAACGAGATAAAAGGTATGAAGGCTTTTGTATGTAGGCTATACAAAGCTAGAGCGAAAACTATTCGATCGATTTCAAACAAATTTGCACCAGACATGTCAAGTAGGCCTGTATAGATACACGAAAAACGTTTTTGAAACATTTTGAAAACAACCTCCTTTTTAGCCAAAAACCCCCCAAAAAATCAGTTATTATTATTTTTTTTTTATAAAAAAACGGCTTTAACGATTTTGATCAAATTTGGCTTATTTGTAGCCTTTAATGCACCCTACCATATGCATCTTTCTAAAAATTCTCTTTTAGCTAATAATAATAATAACAGATTTTTGGGAGTTTTTGGCCATAAACGGGGTTGTTTTTCCAAATTTTTCAAAACCTTTTTTCGTGCATCTATACAGGCCTAATTGACGTGTTTGGTGCAAATTTGTTCAAAATCGATCGAATAGTATTCTTTCTAGATAATAATAATAATAATATTTATTAGTTAATCTAATACTTTAATAAAAAATCACCTATCCTTCCCCACCCTACAAGTCACAGTGAATCTGTTTTATAATTTAAATATGTTTGTGAGAAAGTATGTTCCAGTTCCTGGTACCGTTTATTTGATTAGTAATACTATTTTTTCAATCGGTTCAGTAGTATCATAGATAAACCCTTACATACAAACAAATAAACAAACACATTTTTTCTTTTTTTTTTTAGTTGCATGATTCTTGGATTCCAAGTCACTTTGAATAATATTATATAGGATAATATATTAATAATATTATTAAATATTACCTTTTAATGTTCCGTCTTGTGACTTTTTTGGTCGTTCGAATGTTTTACGACGCGTTTCGGGACCGCAATCCCATTGTCAAGTACACTTACACAAACACAATAAAACACATAACACGTTTAAAAACACACAAAAACACCACAGTTACAACACTTTTAAAAAACTTAATTGTGCCGGACAATTTTCATCGTGTAGGTCGTAGTGTGGTCCATGGCACACAGTGTTGTAACTGTGATGTTTTTGTGTGTTTTTTAAACGTGTTATGTGTTTTATTGTGTTTGTGTAAGTGTACTTGACAATGGGATTGCGGTCCCGAAACGCGTCGTAAAACATTCGAACGACCAAAAAAGTCACAAGACGGTACATTAAAAGGTAATATTTAATATTATTATTAATATATTATCCTATATAATATTATACATTTTTTTCTTTATAATATTATTACAATTATAAATATTTACAAATTATTTAATTATTATGAATTACCGGACTTTATATCGATGTAGAAAAAACTCTTCATACTTAGACATTAGTTTGTCTTTTCAGTTCGGTTTGCTTTTAAAGCGTGTTTTTTAGTTTTTTTAAAACTTTAATTTGACTTACAAAATGTATATAAACTTGTACCCTACATGTTTCATTTTCCTAGTTTAGAACAAACTAAGTTTTTTAAATTCCTTAAAGAATTCTCTTCGCGCGTGGTTATATTGTATACCATCTCTTACGTCACCATAAAATAATTCGACCACGCAGCTGAAAAGCTGACGTGAGTTGAGCAAATTTCCAAAATTTAGTTTATAGGCCTATGTTTTAGGGTTTCAACTAACAATTTGGGAAATAGGTCTATTCACGACGGTGCTGTATAGTTGCAAAATGGTTCGCACGCCAACCCCCTATTTGGAGTACCTTCGATACACAAAGCATTGCGTGCTTCGCACGCCATTTCGCATACTGGTAGTATCTTCAAAACACAATCCATTGCGTGGTTCGCACGCCATTCCGAATATTGGGAGTATATTCAACATACAAAACATTGCGTGCTTCGTATTGGGAATATCTTCAACACATAATGCATTGCGTGCTTCGCACGCCAACCCCGCGGTAGAATCCACAACACGGCTTTGAACCGGGTACTTCTACGGTATTTTACGTTTTGATCGATTGTGGGGGAACCAAGCGAGTTATAAGGTCGCGTAAAAAAAGAAAATGTGCAGAATAACATCCTACATTTATATTTGTAGAAAAAAACTCAAGAAAAAATTCATTCTCGTAGGAAAAATCTAAAAAAATAGTTACTTCCGGTCAAAAAACGTACTTCCGGTTGTTGGATTTTCTTGGCTAACGAACTCGTCCGAGCGACGTAGACAACCAACATGTGTACCAAATTTGAACCAAATCGGTTTTAAAATGCGTCCGCTAGAGTGCGAACACATATATAGGCTACACATATATATATGATTTTTAATGACACCTCAAAACGTGTTCTGCGGACCATGATCGGTGCTCATTTGCTACTCCCGACCTTGGGTCTTACCATAAGGACCACTGCAATAGCTCATTTTTCCTATGGAAATTCGCTAAAAATTTACATAACTCTCCAGCAATGTTAGATTATGTGTGATCATATAACTACTCACATAAGGCATTTGTGTGTAGAAACGAATTTAGTTTTTGACCCTTCCCCCTCCAATGCATTTTTTGTTTAAGTACTCAGGGGTATTTCAAATTCAGGCAATCGTGGCTAAATCGCATGTTTCGTTCGCCTTAAAGGTGTGCAATATTACTCGAATGAAAGCAATGAACCCAGTGAGCGGAGTCAATTTTGAGAAGGCTGTTGTATGACATTACGTTGTAGGCCAGTCGGTAGAGGTCAATTTAGACCAAAAGTTCCAGTAATTTGCAATACGGCTGATTTTTTTTTATAAGTACATTAAAGTATGTAGATTAACATAAAAAAGAGTTTACCAGTCTATCAATTTCCCAAAGTCGAAAAAAAAATCGATTATCATTTTTTTTTTCGATTATCTTTAATATTTCAAGCTGGAATGAAGATAGAGGAAAATAAATATATCACCGTGTAGGGGAGGTATTTTTCAACAAAAAAGGTCATATGTATTTATTTCGTCCGAGCAATGGTTTGTCTGGAAAAAATTCGATAATGCAGGTATGTATTTTGCAGCATGGGAAATCACTAAAAGGGGACATCTTATTCATATGTGAAGCGTTGGCTCATTCTAAAATGGCCAAATTTTAATATATCGAATTGAAACTTGGTATAGGAGTTAAAATATATAGCCTATTTTAAACATTTATGCTGAGTCTCAGATTGTTATCTTGAAAATGACCCGATCTAGGAGTCGATTTCGATTATCGATTTTAGGAGTACCGGACCTAAATTTATTGGTAAAGCGCTCGAGAGCGACTATAATATCGCTTGTGTACACTTTCGTTTTACTAATGCCGGTCTTATTAGCGAAATTCCATAGGAAAGATTAGCTATTGCAGTGACCTTTATGGAGGGACATAAGGTCGGGAATAGGAAATGCGCACCGATCATGGTTCCCAGAACACGTTTCGGCTTGTCATTAAAATGTATATGTATATATGGGTTCGCACTCTAGCGGCCGCATTTTAAATCCGATTCGGTTCAAATTTGGTACACACGTCGGTTGTTGATGTCGCTCGGACGAGTTCGTTAGAAAAAAACATCCAACAACTCTGGAAGAACGTTTTTCGACCGGAACTAACTATTTTTTTTAGATTTTTCGTTCTAGAACGAAACTATTTTAGAGTTTTTTCTAAAAAAAAAACATGCAGGACATAATTCTGCACATTTTTTTTACATGACCTTGTAGCTCGCTTTGTTCCTCAAAATCGATCAAAACGTAAAATACCATAAAAGTACCCGGTTGAAATCCACGTGTTCTTCTGATCCGAGGCCGACGGCCGAGTTTGTACGCTGCGAGCGAAGCGAAGTCCTTATCACAAGGTCGAGGTACAAAGCCGCAAAGCTGGAGGCTTAGATGCAAAGAAATTCTATATTTCGTACACACAGACAGCTATTCAGCGCCTTCGTTAGTAGACCAATTTCCCAAATAGTTGGTTGAAACCTTAAATTATATAGGCCTAAATTCAATTTTGGAAATACGCTCAACTCACGTCAGCGGTTCAGCTGCGTGGTCGAGTTGATTTTTAGTTTCCGCCATGAGCGTACGACATTTAAATTTGCAGAAAGCTCCAATGTAGTAGGTAACAAAATCTTGTCTTTTACCGCTATCAGGTGACTCGACTGAAAATCATGTTTTTCGTCTTGTTATAAGCAAATATATCCTATTACTTAAATGAGCAATTCTTGTATCTATCTTTGTATCTGTCGCGGATCTCGAAAACGGCTCTAACGAATTTGTATTTAGGTGTAGTTTTGATTTTTAAGTACACCCATGCAGTTGTATTTCGTGTAAAAACGCAATTTTTTGAGAAAATCTAATTTAAAAGTTGAAAAATTTTAACATAGGGTCTTATCGGTTGCCATGTTGGTTACAAAATAACAACGAAATCTATACCCATATTATAAAGAGGTAAAGTTTGTTTGATTGTGTGTTTGTTTGTTTGTATGTAGGGGGTAATCTCTAGCACTACTAAACCGATTGAAAAAACAGTTTTACTAATAAAAAGATAGGCCTACACTATCCCTGAGTAACATAGGCTATAATTCATTTCGATAAAAACCTTTTTTTATTCCAATATTTGTAAATTTAGTATGAAAACATTCTTAGGTTAGACCCAGAATGATAAATCAACACATGTATTTACATTTATTACCATAGCAACCAATTGATAACAGATAATATAGCTGTTAGCTCCAATATTTCCATTAACAGCTGATTTCAAAATTTGAAGCAATTATTGTTGTTTTTCTAGCTTTTAGGTTAGGGTTTTTAAGTGTAGACGTGAGCCTTGCTGATTCTTTTAACCATTATTATAACTGCTGTTATAAAATATATGAAATAATTCAATTTGAACATTTGACATTATTTACCATCTTAGTTTTGAGGTTATTATTAATCCTACACCTTTATTATAAATAAAACATAACATATGGTTTTAGAAGGTTCCATTGGGGGTTGGCGTGAGGAGCACGTAGGGGTCTCCCCTAGTAGTAAATAAAGCGATCAAAACAGCTTTTTCATCACTCCGTACCGAAAGTAGCTACTTTCGATGTCAGCTGGTAGCAACGAAAACGATCGTTTCCCAAGCTCTAATTTAGAGCAAGGGAAAAACGATCAGCTGATTTTCCCTTGCTCTAAATTTGTTTTCCCTTGCTCTCAATTAGTTTTCCATTTGCCCGCTACGCGCTCTGACGTCGCTTTGCCGTTTATTCTTACAATTTATATCAGCTGTTCTTATTGTTTTAACATGTTAATTGAGAAATATGATAGTTTGCATTTTACTGAGGTTTCTTCTTCAGCATTGTGTGTATTTTTGCGTCGTGATGAAAAGTACCGTTCATAACTTGTACCGAAAGTGATTTTCCGGCACTTGCTCCAATTATTCCCGTACTCGGCTTCGCCTCGTACGTGAAACACACTTTCACATGCTCGGCTTCGCCTCACACGTGAAATTCGATATTCCTGTGTTCGGCTCCGCCTCACACATGAAACTTGGGCGCGCACCGGAAAGTGCCACTTTCGGTACTATTAATGAAATATACTATTTATAAACTAGCGAATTTATACTATTTATCAGCTGTTGATTGGATAGTTTTTAATTACTGTTAAAAAAACAAGCTAATTTATACTGTTTTATCACGTTGGAATTAGAATAAATTGGGCCTGATTTAACAATTTATTTTGTCAAAAAAAAGGTAAACTTGGCGAAGATGGATAAATTCGAATAGTCCATACGCCTGGCTCATTTCGGAAACATAGTATTGAGGTTATGTTAATCCTGCAATAATTTTTACTATATCTAGGCCTGGTTTCAAAACTTTAGTTGACAGAAGATAGTAGAACCAGGACTAAAATCGTAATGAAAGCCTCTCACGTTTCTAAAGCATTTATTTGAGGTTATAATTAATCTTGTAATTACTGTTAATATAGTTAAGCCTGGTTTCATAATTTTACAAACCTATGTACCAACGAGCCAATGATGAACGTGATTCTTTAGTGAATTTTTCAACTGCCTGCGAAGCGAAGCAGGCATCTTAGGCCGAAGGCCGAGGAGGGGTTGGGACGCGAAGCGTCCAGGGGCAGAGCCTTTTTTAATAAAAGTGTATAATTTACAATTTTTGTCACCTATGAATTATAATTTAGATATTCGTGAAAGATTTCCTACAAATTACAAAAGACTATCTTCAAAATTCGATGAAAGATGTATCGAAGAAGACTGTATGGGCCTGTTTCGTCCTTAACCCACCTCTGGTATGAAGACGCGGTATTTCAACAAAAACTTTGTGTTTACTTAACTAAAAGCCATTTTAGAACACTAAAGGCGAAGTAAGTCCACGTCTTTGTGTTACAGAAGAAATGAAAACTACTCTCAGTGACGGATTCTCTCAGCCGCCCCCGTTTTTTTTTTTAGAAAAACTCCGTTCCTTAACAAAACCCCTCGATAAGGTTTCCTTTTCATTTGCATGCAAGTCATTAGAGCAATGAGAGTCCTCTACTATTGTCATGCTAATGCTACTACCCCCCTCCACCCCTCTTGCCTACATCTGCCGTACTACTTTCTACTGATTAAAAA
>JAGFPH010004356.1:65241-81467 GCA_018207615.1 Philaenus spumarius | reverse complement strand
TTCAGAGGCAACACCAAGTAAACTATTTTAACACAACTTACTGAAAGGGAAAGCACAATGTCCATTTCAGAGGTATTACCAAGTAAACTTTACTATTTTATCACAAAAATGAGGAAGCACAATTTCCATTTCAGAGGTATTACCAAGTAAACTATATAGCCTAATCATGTGTACTATTATGTAGTAGAGGGTGACGCGTGCCGGGAATATTTAAAATCCGAAAAGTTTTAGACGATGTGCGCCTATAATTAACACTTCAAAAATTAAGCTTAGGCCCCTACACTAAATATTTCAATCACGCAGCTGACCGCTGACGTGAGTTGAGTTAAATTTCAAAATTAAGTTTATATGTTTTCGTGTTTCAACCAACTATTTGGGAAATTGGTCTACTCACGAAGGCACTGAATATATTAGTAGACTTTGTTTGCACCTCAACCTCCAACCTCAACTTACGCCCTGCTTCGTTTTGTTCCCAGTTCTAATAGCTGCCTTAGATTATGGAATACTTCGCTTCGCTCTAAGCTAACAAACTCGCTTCGCGAGTTTCATCGTGTCGTTGGCCTCGGGTCAGAAGCTGCCCCCACGTGAATTTGAACCGGGGGACTTTTATGGTATTTTACCTTTTGATCGGTTTTTGGCGGGAACCAAGCGGGCTATTTATAAGGCCGTGTAAAAAATGTGCAGAATAATCTCCTATCTCCTCAAATTACGCCCTGCTTCGTTCCACTAGCGGTTTTAGTGATATTTGACATTACATATTTTAAATGGCCGCCATTTTTAAAGTATAGAAAACATCGTTCGGGTTTTTCGTACAAGGATAAAACGTTACGTAACAAATATTTACACCAAATTTGAGGTCAATATCTTTTCTACTTCTAAAGATAGGTTATTTAAGTTTTTAGTAATAACAAAAAATGGAGAATTTGAAAACCAAGGATTTCTGGACCTATGTTTAATGAAACATTTGTGTTATTTTCATCTAGAGAATAGCCTAGTGAAATTTGGGACAGTATTTTCTAAGTGTAATTAGGCCAAGTAAAATCAACCGAACAGGTTTTTACCACTTGTAAAACTTATTGCCGTGAAAATTTTTGAGACGGTATTAGAAAATAATGACCTTCAAAATTCCCCCGTTCTGCAGAATATTAAATACTAGCTGACCCGTACGGCGTTGCCCGTGGTGGTTGGTATTTTCAGTCTTTTTAACGTAGGCTAATTGTATTCTTTTTAAGTGTTCAGTCAGTCAGTGGTATTTGGCTTGTATATATCTTAAATAATTAGCAAAATAATTGGTGTTTTAGTTCATTGTAGGCCTAACCTAAAAAATTATATTCAGTTTTTGATCCAAATCAGTTGTTGATCAAAATCAGCTGTTTTAAGCTTTTCATACGAACAGCTGTTTTTTGTGCCCCTGATAAAATCAAAAGAAATCTTTCTTCTTCTTCCTTAAGATTGACCTTCCATAAGATTAACATTGAAACTTTGAGGGCCACTGGTGCGTAGCCCTAATGTCCTAGGACTTCGGTAAATGGCCTAAAACCTTCCCAGGGTTAACCTGTGTTACTATGCAAAATTTCAAAGCAACGGTTTCGTAACGCATAAAGGACAAACAGACAAAAGTACAAACAGACAAGGTAGGGTACATCAAAGGCTACAAATAAGCCAAATTTTATCAAAATCGTTAGAGCCTTTTTTTATAAAAAAAATAATAATTAATATTGTTGGGTTTTTTTTTGCCAAAAAAGGGGTTGTTTTTCAAAATTGTTCAAAACCCTTTTTCGTGCATCTATACAGGCCTACTTGACATGTCTGGTGCAAATTTGTTTCAAATCGATCGAATAGTTTTCGCTCTAGCTTGGTTTACATACAGACATACAGAATACATACAGACATACATACATACAGACATACAGACATACATTTTGTACAAACCACTTTTTCGGACTCAGGGGGTCCTAAAACAGATATTTCCACAAAAATCACATCGATTTTTTTTTGTGATTGCTATACTTTCTCTATACTATAGTATAGTGAGAAAGTAAAAGCAAAGTTGTAAAAATTAGAATAGCAGTTCACTAGCTCTCGGAAGTAAATGCATTGATAGCTACAAAATATGTTAAAGTTTTTTTAGACAACGTAACACGTCTCGTAACTATATTCTTTATTAGCGAATTTCCATAGAAAAGATGACCTATTGCAGTGACCCTTATGGTGAGACCTTAGGTTAGGAGTGGTCAATGATCACCAAACTTGGACCACGTTTTTGGGTGTCATTAAAAATTGTATATGCATATATGGGTTCGCACTCTAACGGCCGCATTTTACGTCCGATTTGGTACACACGCTGGTTTCTAAATCGCTCGGACGAGTCCATTAGCAGAAAAAATCCAGAAGAACGCTTTTGACCAGAAGTAACCATTTCTTGAGATTTTTCGTACAAGAATTACTCTTTTCTTGGGCGTATATAAAAAATTAATTATAGAAGACTATTCTGTTCATTTTGTTTATTTCACCATCTTACAGCCCGTCTGTTTCCCCAAAATCGATTAAAACGTAAAATTCCGTAAAAGTATCCGGTTCAAATCCACGTGGAAGATTTTACAGTGGGGGCACCTTCTGATCCCGAGGCTGACGGCCGGTATGTGAACTCGCGAAGCGGTTTGTCTTCTGCGAGCGAAGCTAATCAGTCCATGATCTGAGGCCGCAAGGTCGAAGCGTAAATTCGCAAAGCGGAACGAAATAGCTGATGAGCCGGGACTGCAGCCTGAGATACAAACAAATTCTTTTATTATATTTCTTACACTCAGGCAATTATAGCGCCTTCGTAAGTAGATCAACTTCCTAAATAGTTGGTTGTAACCCTTAAGGGTCCTTAAAACAGCCTTTGGGTTGGTTGTATACCTTGCGTAAAACAGCAAAAATATGCACTTCGTACTAACGTGTTTCGGACGCCGTTTTTCAACCTAAAAAGTTGTGAAACATCTTAAATTGTTCTTAAAGGCTTTGTGCTTTTGTCTTATATCTCGTAATTAAAAGAAATCGACGGCAACTTCTTTTAATCAACAGTTTAACTGAATAAAAATCTATTGTTTTTAACGCATTTTTTGGGAGTTTTAAGCAATAATTTCCTATTTTAAGCTAATACGTAAAAAATATACAGACTTCTTTATAACTTAAAGTAGTTTCCCAGGTAATTAATTTATAAATAGAATCCGAAACACGTTATTACGAATGCATGTTTCAACGATTTTGCGACTTCGGTCAGACCTTTTGTATTGAAATTATACTGTCGGGTGTTTTCTTCAAGGTAAAGAAGAGCCTGGATCCTAGAGGCTATCCTTTTCGGAAATTTGCTCTACTCACTTCAGCGGTTTAGATGCTTGGTCGAATTATTAGCGAATTTCCATAGGAAAAATGAGCTATTGCAGTGGCCCTTATTGTAAGACAAAAGGTCGGAAGTAGCAAATGAGCACCGATCATGGTCCCCAGAACACGTTTTTCAGGAACACGAAATCCAACAATCGGAAGCACGTTTTTCGACAGGAAGTAAACATTTTCTGAGATTTTTCCTACGAGAATGGATGTGTTATTGATTTTTTTCTACAAATATAAATGTAGGATGTTATTCTGCACATTTTATTTTTTAACGCGATCTTATAGCTCGCTTGGTTCCCCCAAAATCGATCAAAACTCAAAATACCATAGAAGTACCCGGTTCAAAGCCATGTGGTGGACTCTACTGGGGAGTTGGCGTGCGAAGCACGCAATGTTCTGTGTGTTGAAGATACTCCCAATATTCGGAATGGCGTGCGAAGCATACAATGCATTGTGTATTGGAGATACTCCCAATATGCGGAATGGCGTGCGAACCATTTTGCAGCTATTCTGCACCGTCCTGAATAGTATTTCCCAAATTGTTCGTTTAAACCCTAAAACATAGGCCTATAAACTTAATTTTGGAAATTTGCTCAACTCACGTCAGTTGCGTGGTCGAAGTTGTAGGCCTATACATTACTTAGCTGGAAATGCAATCGTCTTTGACTGACGTTGCTTACCACACTGGCTCGAGTACTTCTGACGTCTTTCTGGCACCGTTGCCCCTTGCACCGTTCCAGCCACAACAATATCATTAATTTAATTAATACGTTCTAAGTGAGTAGGTAGCGATAATTGGTCGGATGACACAGAAATCGGTTGGGAAAGTGTGTGCTAACTTGCTGTATATAATTTGACAGCAGAAGAATAGTCCATTGTTGGTTACCACAAACACTATTGATGACCGGATTCGAGAATGACTTACAACTTTTAAACTATAGGTTATCCATTAAAAGATTTCATTTGAATGCATTCGCGACGCAAGTTATGACGTATACAATAGATTTTTATATTGGCCACAATGATTTTTGAACTAGAAGGTGTATTTATGGGTAAAAAAATAAATATCGACAAAAACACTAAGATCAAAATGATTGGACAAATAGTTTTGGAGATACATAATTTAAAAAAAGTGGTTTTATTAAATTCGTATTATGTTAATATGTCAAGGCATATGGTATTCAGATTTTGTTTAACAGTTTGTTAAAGTTAGAATGTAATTTTCTTCAAAAATAAAAATGTTATTTTTTTTAACAGAAAATCCCCTTAAGAGTGTGCTCCAGTAAAAGAGAAAGCAAGCGGCGACTCCAGTCCTATAGCTGTATCTAAACAGTGCAATTTGTTGCAGCTGAGCGCTTTGACATTGCCTCATTTAATTTGTTTCATAAATCCATTTTTTTAATTGATGCTGAAAAACAAAAACTGAATATTCTTTATAAAATTGTGGATCCAGCTTGCGATTCACTTTACATTTTGAATTGCGTGAGGAAAAAGTTCAAACTTGGTTCTTAAAAAATGTCAATTACGTGACAAATGAACGGGATTTAAAAGAAATGTGAAACGAAAAGCGGTCGCGGTAATGACTGTGGTTAAAATGAGACCTTGAAAACAATTTTATGATAAAAAATAAAATAAATAAATGGTTTTAAATTTAACATTGCTCTTACGGGATAAAAATCCACGATGGCCGCCGTTACAGCAGACCCTTAGGGTCTAGGGGGAAATAGTTTTCTAATAATTATTACTCCAGGAATATTATTTCGCGTTTGACATTGCTCTTATGGAAGATGAAATTGAAGATGGGTGCCTGGGCTTGCGAGAAAGGGCACGAAAACGTAAACAAAAGGGTAAACGAGAAAGGGTAAAGATGCCGAACGGCGTGACCAGAGGTTTTTTTTTTAATCTCTTCATATTATGAAAGAACACGTTAAACTGATTATAAAAAGAAGAAAAATATCCGCGGGAAATAAAAATTATAGAAAATACGAGAGAAATAAAAGTAGAAAATATAGAGGTTAACTTCAGTATTTTTTTATATTTTAACACTAAATAAAAGAAACAAATCACTTAATACACCAACAAATATCAACAATAACTTCACTAAACAAAATGAATGAAAGAAATCACGAAAATATATGTCGATCTTTATATAACTTTTCAAAACTTTTAGTTTAAAAAAAAAAACAATTATCGTTAATAAATTACATTGAATACCAGTATAAAAGAAGAAAGTTATCATTTTTGATTGCCAACGTTGCCACATTGAACATATGTAATAGGAAAAGATGACGTAACAGTAATCACAACTCATTTTACTAGTAGCGAATATAAACAGACCTTATATATTCTGGTAACATTGGCATTACGTCATATGACTTGCGAAATTCCATTGGTCGCAAATATAGGCACCGCTTCTGGTGTAATTTTATAACGATAACAGTATAATTATAATATTTCGTCGTTATTATCACATTATATAATTAGAATTAATAAAAAACTAGAGGTACTGATCTATACTGTTTAGTCACAGTATGTTGCCGATAGCAGTATAAGTATAATATTTCGTCGTTATTATCACATTATATAATTAGAATTAAAAAAAAACTAGAGGTACAGACCTATACTTTTTAGTCACAGTATGTTACCGATAACAGTATAATTATAATATTTCGTCGTTATTATCACATTATATAATTAGAATAAAAAAAAAAACTAGAAGTACTGACCTATACTGTTTAGTCACATTATGTTACCGATAACAGTATAATTATGATATTTCGTCCTTATTATCACATTACGATATATAATTAGAATTAAAAAAAACCAGAGGTAGAATTCTTACTTAAACAGTTATTATTTTCTAATTTTAGGCAATATAGGAGGCACTGATAAACCCACTCAAATCTAATTGCAACCAATCTGGCAACCCTGTTCCTATCGCGTATTAAAATGGCTGTTCATTGTCTGTGTTAAATCCCATAAGCGATTTTTGGTTTGTTAATTTGTTATGTTATATTTGTTTTAGAATGTTTATAATTGATTTCCCGCGATCAGTGAAGTGTCTAATTTCATTATATATATAGGAAAAAGTGATATATAGTGTAATTCTATTAAAACCTGTAGTCACGA
Organism: Philaenus spumarius; assembly: GCA_018207615.1. NCBI lineage: Eukaryota > Metazoa > Arthropoda > Insecta > Hemiptera > Aphrophoridae > Philaenus > Philaenus spumarius. The sequence goes on along the minus strand of JAGFPH010004356.1, from coordinate 74,963 downwards.
CGTCCTGCACTAGAACCCGAGAAAGCAACCGGAAACGCCAGCGCTTCACCATATAGCCGTATATAAACAGTGCCATTTCTTGCAGCTGAGCCTTTTGACATTGCCTTATTTCACACCATTTTATAAATCCATCTTTTGTAATTGAGAGCTGAAAAAAAACTGAATATTCTTTATAAAATTGTGGAGCCGGCTTGCGTTTCACTTTTAATTGTACATTTTTTATTGTGTAAAGAAAAAAGTTCAAACTTGATACTTCAAAAATGTCAATTACGTGACAAATGAAAAAAATATTTAGAAAATGTGAAATGCAAAACGGATGCGAATTGTAAATTCTGCTTAAACTGAGACTTTGCAAACAATTTTATGATAAAAAATGAACGACATAAATGATTCGAAATTTAACATTGCTCTTATGGGATACAAATCAAAGATGGCCGCCATTACAACAGACCCGTAAGTAGTTTTTGCTCCAGGTTGATTCTATATGCGCATTGTGACTGTGCTTAAAACGAGACCTTGCAAAAAATTGTATGATAAAAAATAAACGAAATAAATGGTTTGAAATTTAACATTGCTTTTATGGGATAAAAATCCAAGATGGCCGCCACTACAGCAGACCCTTAAGCTATTTCTTGGTAGGGTCTCGTCTAGTATAATATATTAGAATAAACAAATGCAAATATAAACACAAACTTATAACAAATATATAATGTACTTACAAACTCAAAATATAATATAAATGTAAACTATTAGACGTTTACATAATGTAACAACAGGTCATAACTCTCCCAAGTATTCTCAAATATAAATATGTATGAATACTAATTGGCAGTTACGCTACCAAACAAACCAGTTCTGCAACACTTGATCATATATGGTCGGATCAACAACACAATGTAAAAATATATATGTAGTATAGTTCTTTCATATCTAAACTCTGCATCAGCTCACCTGACGACGGACGTCTTATTCAACTCCATGCAGACACTTCCGTTAAGGCTCGGTAGGAGTACAGTGACTAGATAGAGACAGTGTGGCCAAGTGTGGTCTTGTTTCCTATTGGTCAAGATGTCGGCAGCCATGTTTTTCCTAAATTCGTATCTGTTTACATTACATTCATTCACGTTCACATATTGTAAAAGCGATTTTACCGATTTTTTAACAGATATTTGTTAGTTTTTACTTTAAAATAAACGTAATAGTTATTTTAAAGCGATTTGTGTTGAAGTATGTGATATTGCACCAAATTAATAAGGAAATGACAGCAGATTAGGCTACTCCCGCCACTCTACGGAATCGTTTCAGCGCGCATATTTCAGAAGTAGTACATACCAAAAGTATTTTATTTACAACATTTTAAAAAGTTCATAACATAGGCTAATCATTTTTATCAATAGAAAAGATAAATGCAATAAATATTAGTATTACGCAATTTTAAGAACTGTTTTTGGCCCAAACCTATAATTTCGTCCGTGTTAGCCCTACGTTTGTTTATAGTTTTCAAATTAAATTGCCATCGTTATTTTTTCTGTACAATCTAAGACGAGAACCACATTAATAAGTAGGCCTAACTGAAATAATGAGGGAAATTAGTAATGAAACCTGTTTTTCGGCCTTGAATAACTTACTTAAAAATCTTGAATTGCCTAACCTCAAAATCAAAGAATTGTAATTTCGATGTTAAATTGTTGTTAGAGACATTAATTTTATTATTAGCTTTCAATTGAAATAGAAATAAATGAGTTAGTTAGGAAAGTTTTAATTGCTTCGCTTATTTAAAAAAAAAATCTGATGGAAATATAAATGCATTGTAAAAATCAGAAAGTGTAACTTTGAAAATATTTAATTTGTAAAATTTATTCATTGATAAAAAAGGCTAATTAACAACAGGATAATAATTTTGCATTTTGATTTAGGCCTATTCGTTGTTTTATTTTTCGTTTTGTTATACTTTGAATTTTTGATATTTTAATTTATTCATTAAGTTAGGAAAAATTTCAAATTTAGCTTTAAGAAAATCATTTTTAAGATTTTGCTTTTCAAACTGAATTGAAACCTAAAATCAGTAAATACAAATTTCATAATTAACTTGCCACAAAACTTTAACTCTGGGGAATTTTAAGCAACAAAATTGTTGTTTAAAATTTATGGTGCATTTGTTATATAAGTTGAGAATTAAATTTAATTAAAAAAATGTCATTATGACCAGTCAAATACTTTTTTTTCAGATAGATACAAATTATTGAAAATTTGGTTCCTTAAAAATAATACAAAACCTTGACTTTTATTCAAATAAACCGCATAAATAATGTAATTGAACTTCAAAATGTTTTTTTTTAACGTAGAATTGAACAAAGAAAATAATAGTGCAACTTGTTTTGATATAGCTTTATTAGTTTGTAATTAACGTCAGTAGGCTACTCAACTATCGACATAGGCTAGTAAACAATGTGATAGTAGGCTAAATCATTATTTTTTATAGGTTATTTCATTTTAAACAACTTATCTGCTTTCTAACTACTTTTTAACATTTAAAAAGTTGTTTACGAGGCCTTTATGAAATAAAACAAAAGGTTTTATAAATATTTTGAAAATAAATTACATTATACTTTATGGCAGATAACATTACTTTTAGGAAAAACATGGCGGCCGCTTTCATGTGGCCACACTGTCTCTATCTAGTCACTGTAGGTAGGAGTTAACCGCAGCTCTCCAAGTGGCAGAGTTTGCAGTGACTGCTAGCATTGAGTTTGTGTGCGTTTTATTCTTCCGCTAGTAAATATAGGGCAGCTTCATAAAGGCGGGAACTAGACGGTTTACTTGTCGCTCGCACTAATACCATACGTGTGAACAGTAGTGATTAGTGCTTGGTAAAACGGGGAGTGCGAATGAATAGAAAACTGTTATATTTACTAAGTGCTTCAAGTAGCCTTGTCACTTAGGGCGAGTGACAAGTAGCCAACTAATGACAAGTACTAAGCATTGTGTAAACCAGACGTAACCCTGACTGTAAACATACTGAAATGCGCATGCGTGACAATGCAGTATGTGAGTAGGGTCTGCTGTAGTGGCGGCCATCTTGGATTTTTATCCCATAAGAGCAATGTTAAATTTCAAACCATTTATTTCGTTTAATTTTTATCATAAAATTGTTTGCAAGGTCTCATTTTAAGCACAGTCACAATACGCATCCGTCTTGCAATTTAAATTTTGTTTAATGTTTTTGATTTGTTATGTAATTGACATTTTGTAAGTACAAAGTTTGAATTTCTTTCCTAACACAATAAAAAATTAATAATGAAAAATAATTTGCAAGCCGGATCCGAAATTTTATAAAGAATATTCAGTTTTTTTTCAACACTCGATTACAAAAGATAGACTAATAAAATGGTTTGAAATGAGGCAATGTCAAAGCGTTCAGCTGCAAGAAATTGCACTGTTTAGATAGGGATACATTGAGAAGCGGTTGCGTTTCCGGAGCAGACCTTTAAACACAGCTTTCTCGCATACATTCAAATTAACGGATATAGTTTTATCCTATGTTTCTAGTATTCCTCCGCGAGCAACAAGTTGATATGATAACCACCAGAGTGCAGGCTAAACACTCGAGTAGGAACACAAATTCGGCGCGTACATGCTTCCACAATAAAGCAGAATTTTTCGTCATAAATTATCCAAATTTATTGAAATTAGTGATACTTATAAGGTAATTAACCTCGACTGTGCTCAGTTTTTTTTAAATTTTTGATATTTGCATTATTGAATAAGAAACTAAATTTCAAACATGGATTTTGAGTTAAATCAAAGAACAAATTTAGTTAAAAACAAGTTAAAAAAACTAAATGGTATCCACATTCGGACTGTCCTGATCTTTAAAATTATATACTCAGAATAATTTTCTGATCATTATTACTCAAGTAATCTTGTTACGCGTTTAACAATGCTTTTTATATGAGTTGAAATTCAAGATGGTAGCCTGGTCTACCGGGCCTTGATTTCAGTAGTCCTACTATTTATTTGGGCCCAGACTGTATTAGTTAAGATTGTCCATATTTGAAGACCTCCCTATAACAACGTTGCACTTCACATTTTCCTGAATTCCAGATTGTTTGATTTCATCTCATAGCATATTATAAGTATAAAATTTGTGTGAGTGTTTTTTTTAAATGTATATATTTATACATAAATATCTTCGTAAAAATATGCAAAATATCCCAAGCCGCAGACCAGGTAACCAGTCATATCCCGTCAGCTTGGAAGCCATCCAACCACCGGTTGCTTTACTTCTGCCCTCCTATCCTCAAACCACAGATATAAAAAGTTACCTGGTCCAGCCGAGATTCGAACCCGGTATCTTTTGATCAGGAAGATCCCACACTACCCACTCGGCTATGGCTTGCTTTAAGGAATCATGACTACAAACACTTTAGTTACTTGCTATCGTATTGCCTATCTCGCCCCTTCTCTTCTCGCTGTTATAATATATATTGCATTGCAAGCCGTGAGTTTGTTTGTTTATTTCCCCGTTTTTGTTTATTTAGTATACTAGCTGACCCGTACAGCGTTGCCCGTGGTGGTTGGTATTTTCAGTCTTTTTAACGTAATTGTATTCTTTTTAAGTGTTCAGTCAGTGAGTGGTATTTGGCTTTTATATATCTTAAATAATTAGCCCAATAATTGGTGTTTTAGTTCATTGTAGGCCTAACCTAAAATTATATTCAGTTTTTGATCCAAATCAGTTGTTGATCAAAATCAGCTGTTTTAAGCTTTTCATACGAACAGCTGTTTTTTGTGCCCCTAATAAAATCAAAAGAAATCTTTCTTCTTCTTCCTTAAGATTGACCTTCCATAAGATTAACATTGAAACTTTGAGGGCCACTGGGGCGTAGCCCTAATGTCCTATTACTTTGGTAAATGGCCTAAAACCTTCCCAGGGTTAACCTGTGTTACTATGCAAAATTTCAAAGCAATCGGATGGATGGTTTGGTAACGCATAAAGGACAAACATACAAACAGACAAACGTACAAACAGACGGACATACATTGAATTTTATATATATAGACTAATATGTATTTGTTTGTAAGAAGCTATAACATGAGATCGAATAACTTGGAATTCAGAAAAATGTGATTTACAACGTTGTTATTAGTTAGGTCTTTATTTTATTTTCGTTGACTATTTTCAATAGACATTATGATCTATTATGCATGGGCCACCCCCCTAGCTCCCAGGGAAAGGAAAATATCTATATTATTAATTATTATAGACAGGTATTTTTCTTTAGAGATTAGCACTAAAACTAGTGGCTTGTAGGGGCAATATCCTCTATATATAGGCTATATTTCTAGGAGCAATACCTCTTCGTGATGGCTTACCTTTGCGAGGTGGTCTTCCACCGTTATTCATTACAGTAAAAAAGTACAGTTGAAATAATTGTATAATGTGTTTAATCATATAGCCTAAGCTTTGATTTTAATTCTCACTTTGAAACAAAAACACAGCTGCAATAACAAAACACATCACAAAACTGCACATTCAGGTGTTGTTATATTAGCTGAATTTTCCAATTTATATACAATCACCTGTTTTTAACACTAAAATCACTTGATTTACACCTACATATTCCCATGCTACTTAAATGGTAATTATTTTATTCCGTAACAAATTTTCGACACAATTTATTTAATACCAAATGTTTTAATGTAAACTACAGAACAGGTGTTTTATGTTTTTAATTTATTTATTTAATACCGAATGTTTTAATGTAAACAAAGCAGATGTTTTTAAATACCCAAGTATTTCTTATGGGGATTTTTCGTTTTTCGGGGACCCCAAAAACCCCTTAGTTTTTAATTTTAGACAAAACTTATATTTTCCACTCGTTCCTTGAATCGATACCTTTAATTTGATACATCTCCCATCATCCTCCAATTTACCAAATTCCCACAATTTTGAACCTAAAATTACGCTTACAGAATTATATATAAGAATATGTTTTAAATGTTATATGCCATTTGATTTTACATGTACTTATTATCATTTTTACAAGAGTTCAAGCATGAGCTGCAAATGCTGTATTGAAAATGCTCAAAATACGGGTGTGGCGTGCGAAGCACGCAATGCTCTTTGGATTGAAAATACTTCCAATAAGGGGGTTTGTGTGCAATGCACTGTGCGTCGGCCGCCTCTCATAGTGTTCAGTGTCAAGCTCACATGTGCGATCTTAGCAGTGAATGTGTTAAGCCCCATACCCCGGTCTAGCCCCCCCCCCTAGAAAATTTCATTTGGGTGCCCATGCTATTATGTTTTGGTTTTGCATGCCCCATATTATACTAGGTGATGATTAAAAAATCACCGACAAATTTACATTTTAAATTTAAACAACCAACAAACCTCGTAAGAGCATTACCTAACCATTTTATTTTTAATCGGTAAAAAAATGCAAACCTATTCAAATTGTTAATTAAAAGTTTGCCGCTTTATTGCTACTATAACGTCATAAGTGGAAAATAACGCCCTCGAACCACTTTTGTTAATTTATTTATGCGCAACGCGATCAATACGTCGTCTGGCTTGAATACAATACAAAATTGATTCCCCATAATAATACCCGAAGCTTACTACGCCAACATGATATTTTACTTTGATATGAAAATAACACAGCCTTCTAGATGACATTTCGGTCGTCAAACATCAAGTTGTTTAAACTGAATCGAGTGCTGTCAAGGTGGCACGCCTGTTTGACAACTCTGCTCTATTAATATAACTGTAGTGTGATGCAATCATGAAGGCTACAAGGCTAATACCATAAATTACCCACATGACAGCAAATTGTTTTGTAATAGGAAGGCCTGATAGCTTCCTATGACTGGTTATTATATTTTACGAATAACCGATATTTGTTCAAATCTTGCGTAGCCTATTCGGTTATTTAATATTAAATCTAATTTCATGTTAACAATCTTAGGTATTACTACTGTACTAGTAAAATCAATTAATTAACTTATATTACACATGAGACAAAATGTAACTTCAAAATATTAGGTTTAATGTGTTGTAGAACTAATGTAGGCTGTATGACTTGTCTTGAGGTTAGAAGTCGTTGAATATGTAATTCTTTTGTTTACTTCTTTCTTCAGAAGAAGAAACTTATGCCTAAAAACAACAAACTATATAGGCCTTACTGAGTATATGCCGTTAGGGATTTTGAACATGGTAAATGTACAGGACCAACCAATACACATTTTGTACAAATAACTGAAATAAATTTTGGAAAACAAAATAAAAGATCATAAGATGAAATCAACGATCTTTAATCCCAAATATTTTAAATACAGCCATACAGCCAACGCTATATTATTGTTCTCGATAAAATACTCAAATTTTTATTTATACACTCACACGTCCCACCCTTATATATTATTTCTCAAAGTTTGTCGTTGAGCGATATCTCCCTTAATTCTTCATCAAAATTAATTATTCCAGCATCATTTTAAAGCGTATGTTCCCCGCTATTGACGAAAAATAGTCAAACAGCTTAAAATTCATGTTTTCGTTGCAAAAATTGATTTAAAAAACTTTTATATTATACTTCATATGGTTCCTAATGAAAGGCGCCATCTATTAACAATATGTTCAACTAACATGACAGCTGTTAGATTGTTTACATTATTATATGCAAGTGTAATCTATCACACAAATCAACCAATTTAAACCAACGTTTAATAAATAAACGTAATTTATTTAATTATTTAATCAATGTTTTAAATCAGATAAGTACTCCTAACTTGCGAAATATTCGCACGGGTCAGATAGTTATTCTTATAATGACGCACTACATTTAACCTGGCCAATCATAACATTAAATGGTTTACATAGTTGTTGAACAGCTGATTGACGAAACGCTGTTTGTTAAGAAAAAGTCACCTAACCTCCGTCTTGTAAATAGAAAGAAGAATGTTAAGAAAGAGCCAGTTCTGATATCAACCTATCTACAAATTCAAGTTCCACCAGGAAAAGGTTTGGAACGGTGTTTTTGAAAACCGATTTCTATGGTGAAAATCAAGAGACTTTGTACGGTTTCGAAGACAATATGGAACTTTTCCACCAGATTTAAATCAAATCTCAATAAACCCTGTACATGGGCGTCCATATGATATATTATTGGAGGGGAGGGGGAGGCTAAACCGGGGTATGGGGCCTTAACATGTTTACTGCTATAAGGACGCACATGTGAGCTCGACACTGAACACTATGAGAAGCGGCCGACGCACTGTGCATTGTACACCAACCCCTATATGGGAGTATTTTCAATACGCAAAGTATTGCGTGCTTCGTACGCCAACCCCCGTATTGGGAGTATTTTCAATACACAGAGCATTGCGTGCTTCGCACGCCAATTTTATGCCTGTATGCTATGGACATGTGCGTCCGATTTAAAATATTAGTGATTATTATGTAGAAAGGTATTTTCTACTCAAAAAGTAATTTCTACTCATTTAGACTATAAATATAAAAAATAAAAGGTCAGCTCCTAGCGTAAGGAAACCAGAGATATTTTTGACCTCCCAAAGAAAACTTTTAAAATTTGGGAAGCCAATTTGGCTGTTCAGGTGAAATATTAAATTTCAGCGACCCAAAAAACATAAAGGGTGAGAAAATCAAAACTATAGCAAAACTTGTTTCTGGAAATCCTAATATGCCTAGCCTATAAATAAACTTAGCCTATTAGTTGTGAGATTATGTTTTCAAGTTTTATTAAATCTTATAAATTAATGTATTTATTATTATTTAGAGTTGCATAATTCTACTGTTTTCAACAGTTATTTTGTTTTATATTGAAGTATTTTTTAAGTGTTTAGTTGTCTTTGGATTCGATTTTGTAGGGTATAGTTAAATTTTGATTTTGAATAGGCTACAAAATAATACCATTAAATATCTAACAGATAGGCCTAATATATCTAAATATTCTATAATTACGTTTTTTTTTAAATATAGCTCACAGTTTTTAGCATGTTATATAAATGACGTATTCATAGTGCTTTAAAATTTATTTATAAACATTTCAGCCATCAAATTAGAAAACATTTTCTCCTAAGGAATAAAATCTGAGAACAATTGAATTTAAATATCTGTGAGAACGGTTGCCTTGTCTTGGGAAAGTACAGTAACAGCGAAATGGACAGGAAACCAGGCAATTAAGAAATATTAAAATCAAACAAATTGATGTGACGGTCCAATTGTTTCTGTCAAAACTCTCCCACGCCGGCTCTGGCCAACACGATCTAATTGGCAAGAGGACGTCCCAAACGTTAGGATTGGCGGTCTTTTATTGTCAAATAACGTCGTGTAGTTGGCAGTTTGTAAATTGAGGATCCTGTTGACAATGTCCAGGCCGAGAGACTTTTCAAGACGGTTTCATTACAGTTTTTAGCTGGCATGTCTTTTATTCTAAATCTATTGATAATACATAAGTATTAAAAGAAAGAAGTCGCAGGACTGCCTACAGAAGTGAAAATTGTAATAAATATAAATCGTTGGTCATATTGGTTTAGTCTGAAATTTGATTATTCTAATACTACCAAGTAAACTATTTTAACAAAACTTACAAAATTAGGAAGCGCAGTGTCCATTTTAGAGGTACTCTATTGCCAAGTAAACTATTTTAACACAACTTTCAAAATGAGGAAGTACAGTGTCCATTTCAGAGGTATTACCAAGT
>JAGFPH010004356.1:53217-65231 GCA_018207615.1 Philaenus spumarius | reverse complement strand
TTTCAAAATGAGGAAGCACAATGTCCATTTCAGAGGTATTACCAAATAAAGTATTTTAAAACAACTTTCAAAATGAGGAAGCACAATGTCCATTTCAGAGGTATTGCCAAGTAAAGTATTTTAAAACAACTTTCAAAATTAGGCAGCACAATGTCCATTTCAGAGGTATTACCAAGTAATCTATTTTAAAACAACTTACAAAACGAGGAAGCACAATGTCGATTTCAGAGGTATTACCAAGTAAACTATATACTCTGCTATATACACATGTGTACTATATATAGTAAAGCGTGACTTTAAAATCATCTTCACCGCCCGCAAAATGTTTTGGATGCGGTGCTCCTATAGAAGTTTACACTTCAAAACTGTTAAAACTTTAACTGATTACTAATTACAAGATTACAACAGCTGAAAAGAAAAGAAACCATTAAAGGTGCGGCTATACGCACCCATCCCGTCCTTTTTTCCAGAGGTATGCTCCCTGTGTAATCAAATGAAGGTGGCTATTAATCAGTGGCGCACCGAGGATTTGACTTTGGGGTGGGACTAAGCTCAGGTGAGAATATATGTATACTAGCTGACCCGTGCGAAGCATTCGCATTCTAACTTACTTAAATCCCACTTAATTACAGTACACACCGTATATTTAGTATCGTATAGTGCGTATACTATACGATACTAAATATGCAATTAATTAAAAATAGCAATGTAGTGGCTTAACGGCAGCTCTCCAACTTACTTGATCTTACTGTTACTTTCGGTTTCTTTATTTTTTTTATTTTTTTTAACTTCCCGCTAAGAAAATTGAAAATTTTCTAAAATCGAGAAGTTATTGGTTTCACCCCGTTTTTCGAAAATCGAGTATTCATCAGATCTCGACGTTTTGAGGTCCTAGGAATCTTCCCTGACCACTCCCGAGAGGGTGTCACCCTGTCTGTATGTATGTGTGTGTTTATGTAAGTATGTGACCCGCTTATAACTTTTGAACGGCTTAACCGATTGGATCCTACCAAACGGCGTTCTAAAGAGTTCCATCAAACTTAGATTTCCTGAAAATTTCAACTAATTCGGACCGGTAGGTTCTGAGAAATTTCGAAAAAACTAAGAAACAAAATTTTTTCAAATCAGGTTTTTTTGGAATAACTTTTAAACGGCTTTACCGATCAATTTCAAAATCTAATCAGCTTTTAACCTTGAAAAGCGACGTCGATCGCTACCAGTCCGGTCAAAATCGGTTAATTCGTTCGTGAGATATCGTGAACGAAAGAAAATCAATAAAAGTGTTTTTTCTCAATTTCTCCGAAATTTTTCATCTGAAAATTTTTTGTTGTTGATTCTTTCAATGGACTTAAAAAACTGCATCGATTGCCGCAAATCGCATAAAAATCGGTTGATTCATTCAAAAGTTATGGCAGTTCAACTGCTTTGTAATTAAACTTAGCGGGAAGTTACAGGGATGGCCTTTAGGGTCAACCGTTTTCCAAATTTTTTTTTTCGTATAGTTGTTTTTTGTATATTTTTCCGGTGTAGCGGTTAAGGAAAGCTTTAAAATGATGCCTCATTCATGTAATTTGATGATGTATTAAGGAAGTTATGGCGTACCGACAAAAAATGGCCTTGAGAAATAATATATGTGATATTTATACATATATTCAACAAATCCTAAATATATGAAAGTTCTTTAACCTATCACAAAGTCTGAAACATTATAATATATTATTTTTTTAAGTGAATGGTGATGAGCTTGAGTCAGACAATAGTGCAATATAAACATTCTTTCGGCAAGATCACCCCGCACTGACCTTGAGTGACGGTCTAGCTAGCACCCCAACGCGCTGCTTTTTAGGGCCACGTTATACGAGCGCTGATAGCGCCGTGTTTTCAACGTCGCGTTAACGTCCGTTAATTGGGTAAATGGAACTACTGTGGGCCATGTTATACGAACGCTATCAACGCTAGCGAATTTAAGTTAACCGGGCGTTGAGCGTTGCCAACACGGATTGACGCGGGCGCTATCAACGCCGAACAAAGTTATATGTAGCGCAGCTACCAGAGAGGCCGCAGTAGAATAACTACTGCAAAGTAGTTATTTTTTATTTCAAAGTGATTATTGTGTATTTCAAAATGTACACGAGCGAGCCGAGTCGACACGGACGGAGTCGATTTTTCCACGCTCTGACAGCATACCGGGTCGGGTCGATTCGGTTCCGCTCCACGCGGGTTGGGTATAGATATAGCCTCAGGTCAAAACCAGAAAGAACGTTCGATCTCTTCCACTGTTCGCCCATGATAATTTTACAATTCATGGTAGTTGTGACAGTAGTTGTGGTGAGGTGGAATGCGCGCGCATCCTTCCGACACATGTCGGAAAGGAGCGGGTCTGTTAGATTTATCCACTGCTACGGATTTCCGCGACGGACCGGGTCGGCTCGACTAAGCTCAGCTCGTGTAAGTATAGCTGAAGCTTGATACACAATTTGAAAGCATTGGGTGTGTACCTTACCGTCTAACTCTCCTGATACATAATTTCTCATATGTTTCTTTTATTTGTAAAACACCTAGACAGAATGAATGGTTTCCACTTTGGAAGTGATGGACGCAACATTGACAAAGCTTAAAAAACGCTGTGTATAACACAGGACCCATGTTACCAACGTCGCGCTTTCAACATCCCGTATAATTTGGGAATTTAACGCGTGGCTAATCAGCGCTCGCATACCGTCAACTCATGAACCAGACCGCCGAGACTCAAAACATCATTGTAAGAAAGAAAATCATGATTTCGTAGGGTAAGAATCATATTTATTTCAAAAAGAACGATTATTTTTTCGTGATCACATAACGAAATTAATCACAAATAATGTATTTTTTAATTGAATACCGACTACGTATTCAACGATCGATTAGTTTAAAATACAATCCACATTACTCAAAAGACCTTCTGGGGGGGGACAGGTCCCGTTCGTCCACCCCCGTCGGTGCGCCACTGCTATTAATACACAAGCGTCACATTACGTCACGGCTGAAAAATATTTGAGTGCTCTGAGAGCATACCGTGCCTTGACGTGACGTGACGTGTGTGCATAGCCAGGCGTCCTGTCGAGCAACGTCTTTTAATCTCCGCTTCGGCTTTTTCAGCGAACATCCGGGAAACATCGTTGGATGCCTGAATGTTGACAATATTTTGATGGCTCCGTAGCAGAGATAATACAAAAATATTGATTTCTTTTCATCTATACTTGAATATATCATGGTGAAGACTACTCTAAATTAAAAAGTATTGCTGCTGGAGTCCCTCAGGGTAGCGTCCTCGGGCCTAATCTCTATTTGCTATACACTAGTGATATTCCAAAAAATGACGGAGTTTTGACAACTGCATTCGCTGACGACACTGCTCTACTTGCTACTGGACATGACATACAAACAGCTGTTGACAAGTTACAATCAGCTGTGAATAATGTTAGCAGATGGACCAGGGTGCATTAAGCTCAATGAGGGAAAGTCTACTCATCTTTACGAATAAGCACTATGTGTATCAACCAGTGATAATTAGTCAAAAAATTGTTCCATACGCCAATGAGGCAAAGTATCTAGGGATGACCCTGGATGCAAAACTTCGTTGGAAGGCACATGTAAAAAAGAAACGTGAACAACTTTGACTAAAGTACAGACAAATGCACTGGCTTCTTGGAAGGAACTCCGGATTATCCGTGCATAAGAAACTGCTGCTGTATAAGCAAGTATTAAAACCCGTGTGGACATATGGCATTCAATTGTGGGGATGCGCGAAAAAAAGTAACATCCAAGTAATACGACATCACAGAACAAAGTGCTTCGCAGTATTGTTAGAGCACCATGGTATATCAGCAATGTAGATATCCATCGGGAATTGAAGGTGCTATTAGTATAGCTGAAGAGGAACAAAGGTTTGCAAGAAAACATGCAAGCAGACTCCATGGCCATCAGAATGTCGAGGTAGCACATTTGCTCAGTTGAAAAGAGCGAAACCAAATGACTTAGTGTAAATTAGCCTATATAAGAACTACAAATGCTCAGAGTGTATATTGTATTGTGAAGGTTGGCACTGGATGTATTTTCACCACACAGCCCACAGCCTACTGTGTTAGAAAAATATTGCTAGATAGTCATTAACTAGTTGTAATTGTATATATGTATAAAAAAAAACTTGAATATATAGTTAAAATACACTAATCATTGCTTCTAAAGCAACTTTAGCTTTAAATCATACGGCTTCTTTACTGTATTCACGACTGTTAAGTTCTTCTCATAAACTCAAAGCTCATTTAGTTAAATAAATACAGTTAGTATTAAGACTAAATTAGTTTCACAGATAAAAAATAACTTGTTCATCTCCTTTGGCTTAGGGGTTTTTTTTTTAACTGTAAACAAATAATGCTCAGAGATCTGTCGAAAGTACCTGTAATATTTGCTTACTTCGTTTAGATTTTAACATGAATAGTTGGCGTCAAATGATTTTTCTGAAACATAAAATAAACAAGAGTCCGTAGCAATAATATAAATTTCAATATTAGTGACTACATTTTAATTTCCTGTGGCAGGAAACATCTGTACAGGATCTTTAGGAAGTGGCTTTAAGAGTAACAACTATGTATTAAATCAACAACTACTTCTTACAGTAAACTTAAACTTAAATTATTTGTTACTACTGGTACTAAATTTGGTTACAACCACTACAATGACATTTTGTTGTGAAACTTTACATCCAATACCAACAGCAGTAGTTTCTTATTATTGACAATCGGTAAATAAATTTAGGGTAGATGTTAAAATTTGGCTAATAGGCCAGTCGGTAGGGGTCAATTTAAACCAAAAGTTCCAGTAATTTACAATACGGCTGATTTTTTTTTATATGTATATTAAAGTATGTAGATTAACATAAAAAAAGTTTACCAGTCTATCGATTTCCCAAAGTCAAAAAAAAATCGATTATCATTTTTTTTTCGATTATCCTTAATATTTCGAGCTGGGATGAAGATAGAGAAAAATAAAAAATACCACCCACCGTATAGGGAAGGAATTTTTCAACAAAAAAGGTCATATATATTTATTTCGTCCGAGCAATGGTTTGTCTGGAAAAAATTCGATAATGCAGGTATGTATTTTGCAGCAGGGGAAATCACTAAAAGGGGACATCTTATTCATATATTAAGCGTTGGCTCATTCTAAATTGACTGAATTTTAATATATCAAATTGAAACTTGGTATAGGAGTTAAAATATATATTTTAAACATTTATGCTGAGTCTCAGCTTGTTATCTTGAAAATTACCTGATCTAGGAGTCGATTTCGATTATCGATTTTAGGAGTACCGGACCCACCAATTCATTTTAAACAGCTCCAGTTTAGAATCTATTTGGAATATCAACATCAAATTTGTTTTATAAGTTGAGTACACCAGTATAAATATTCTTAGTAAGTATGAACGATTTTTGTCATGCTATTTTTAAAAACGAGGCGCTTGAAAATAGTCTTCTGTTTTACGTATCTCGTTTTAACTATAACACTTTTGGATTCAACGACTCCATTTTCGAAATTTTTGAACATATCGATTTAAAAATTGGTACATAAGTTAAAAACACAATTGTTTTTTGCTATACTTATTTTAAAAACTATATTAAAAAATTTACTAATCTGCAGCCGATTAACTCAAGCGTTTTGATGAAAAATCTAACAAGGTCTAAAATTATACTTTTTTAAGTTACTTGTGCTTTGAAAAGTAAATAATAAAAAAGGTTTATACTCCTTGATCTTGTTTGAATCTATATATTTAACTTGTAAAAAAACTTTCAGGTTGATATTTTAAAAAGTTTCTAAACTGGAGCTGTTTAAAATGAATTGGGGGGTCCGGTACTCCTAAAATCGATAATCGAAATCGACTCCTAGATCGGGTCATTTTCAAGATACCAAGCTGAGACTCAGCATAAATGTTTAAAATATATATTTTAACTCCTACGTCAAGTTTCAATTCGATATATTAAAATTCGGCCAATTTAGAATGAGCCAAACTTCATATATGAATATAAGCTTATGATTTCCCCTGCTGCAAAATACATACCTGCATTATTGAATTTTTTCCAGACAAACCTTGCTCGGACGAAATAAATACATATGACCTTTTTTGTTGAAAAATACCTCCCCTACACGGTGGTATTTTTTATTTTTCTCTATCTTCATCCCAGCTCGAAATATTAAGGATAATCTAAAAGAAAATGATAATTGATTTATTTTCGACTTTGGGAAATCGATAGACTGGTAAACTTTTTTTATGTTAATCTACATACTTTAAGGTACTTATAAAAAAAATTTAGGTGTATTGCAAATTACTGGTAGTTGTAACCTATACCGACTGGGCTATAAATGATGTTAGAGTGATAATAATTAAATAATCTCTCCTAGGGAACTAGTATTTCATCAGCGGTTTTTGAGCTACTCGACACCAAAACTAAAAAAAATCCATCTTTCGGAAAATGACAAAAAACCAAATAAATGAGATAAAAAGTAACTTCTCACTTTTAATAGTGTCCAGAACAATAACTTGGATTATCTGGGTCATCTTCTGCCTCAAATAAGTCCTCCAACTTCCTTTTAACTAAGTTTCTTTCTTGCCTGATTTTTTCCATGTCAGAAACTACGTTTTCAGCTTGACGTTTTCGGGTTGACGAACCCGAACAAAATCAAGACGTTTTGCAGTTTGAAGTAAGTTAGGCCTACTCCCAAGTAAGTTTTCAGCCCTAATTGTTCCGTTAATTTTACTTTGGCCAAGTTTCCACTATTAAATGTCAAAACAGCCTCACAAACCCCTAACTTCAATGTTTGAAGAGTAACAAAAGTTCTTTTAGGTATTTTGCTCCAGATCACATTATTGAGGCTCTCTTTAGGGTTCTGAGATTTTTCCTTCAGACATTTTTTTTAACTTAAGTGTGGGTTGCCAAGATCCTTAAAAATAGGTTTAATCTCTTCAAGTATGACCTCAGTCAAGTGAAAGTGCTGAGTGTGATTATAAACTTACATCTACAAAATATTTCGTCAATACAGTAGAGTACAAATGAAGAAAAGTAAACTTTTTGGATTGCAAGGTTATTTAAAATATTTTTTTCGCTACTTTTAAATTTTTTTATGTTATATATTATTGGAAAGGGGAGATTCCAGACAAAAATAATCGACCAAAAACTGAAAGTTAAAAAAAAATTGAAAATTGTTCGGTCAGACTGCCCAAACAGATTTTTCGATGTATTTAAAAAAGAAAAATACTATTATTCATTACCAAATATCTATATACAAATATTAACAAAATAAAAAACAAAAACAATTCTTACTTAGTTTAAACAATAAAGACAATATTTCTAACTAAAATAATAATAAATTTAAATCCTAGCCTAGCAGTGAACAAACAAATAGGGTCTCCTAGAGTAATTGTCCTCCTCCTGTAGACCTCCAGAATTAGGTATAAATAGGGTTGTCTCAACCTAAAATAAAAAAATCCCGAAAAGTGCCCTTGTCAAAATAACCATGAAATAACAGTTAGACCTACATTTCATAATTTCTTTAATAAAATGACAAAATTGTCTTTCATTTAAAACAAACCGAACGAAAATCGGCTCGGTAAATCTCCAGAAATAGGTATCAACAGGGTTGTAACCTAAAACAAAAATAAAAACAGTAAAAAGTTGCCTTGTAAATTTAACTATGAAATAAAAAGGATACTTCATATTTTTTAAATAAAAATTACATTTTCTTTAATTTCAAACAAACCGCACGAAAATCGGCCTGGTAGATTTCAGAAATAAATAGCCTATTAATAGGGTTGTAACCTAAAACTGAAAACCTCCTAAAAATGTCCTTATTTATTTATAACTAGGGGAAACCCCTGGTTCTCCACACGCCAATTTCGTTGGAGCCTTCTATACCCTACACATTAATCGTGTTTTTTTTTTATAATAGGCTATAGGTGTAGAATTAATAGTCTAATAATAACAAAGCTAAGATAGCTTTAATATTAAATAATGTTCAATGTTCAAATCAAATTAGTTCGTATATTTTACAACAGCAGTTATACTAAAGGTTAAAAGAACCAGCAAGGCTCAGGTCTAGGCCTTACACTTTAATAAAAACCTAACCTTAAAGTAAGAAATACAAATAAGTACACAAAGTCTCATCCGCGTGAATCACCAGTTTTGCTATATTAAAAAAAAAAAACATGAGTAAAAGAGGTCTACTTGTCAACAAATTTGACCAACAACATTTTTTAGGACACAGCTGAATATGTCTAAAAAATTGGAATTAGTCAAATAACTTATAATATAAGGAAGAAGAAGAGTAGTCTACATATAGTATAAGTTCTATTTCTTTGCTAACATTACATTAAATTCGTCCACATAATATAATACTTTGTTTAGTTAGAGCGACAGTTGATCAAGTAAGCATTGCTTGTCAACACTTAAGATAACTTTGCCTTTATTAGATGCTGTGAGGAAAACCTTTATCCCGGGACAAATTGATTGGGCCGGGCTTCCCACGGGACATCATGTCACGTTTCAATTCATCTTTGTTTCCTTGTTAACAACATTTTTTGTCAGCGCAAGCGGCAGCCATTATTCCAGCTGATAAATCTGGTTCCCTCTCTGTCTGGGAGGGGCTTAAAAAAGGCGTGGCTTCTCGTAAAAACATGCGCCACTCGGCTCATTGTCGGTAACGTAGATTTGTGTCATCGATTTGTGTAGTGTGATTCAATTCCAATAGAGTGCTCTGATGGTGCTTGATTTGATTATGCTAATGTTATCTTGAAGCTAGGGGAAGTACAAAGACTATTGTATTGACAATGTAAATGAAATGAGTTTTTAATAACTCTCGGTTTAAATTATCATTATAGTTTGCAATGAAATTCTATAGCGAATGTCTGCACTTTGTGCAGCTCCTAAACGTAGGCTATTATGTTTGTTATATTTTGTAATTTATGGGGGAGGGTTTATAACAAAATGGAAATATTGTGATAGAGTTTTATATTTATTTGTTTAAAGTTTTCTCGTTGTGTTTTTGAAGTGAGAGGAAATGTTTGCTAAAAATCCTACTCTAGTAGCCGGATTCGAACCTACGGAAATCTTATCTGAAACCAACTGAGCAATTAAGTTCTTCTACAATTTAATGGTGTGGAGGTTCTACTATGGTTTAAGGAGGAGGGAGCCCTATAGATTTTTCTCTAACAAACGCTGCATTTCTCTAGAAAATTATCGATATTTTAATTCCCTAACCCCATTCTTAGGCCTAACTATTTAGAGGAAATAGACTATGATAAAAGATTACGTACAATTTTGTTTTTTACTTGGGAGTCGAGGTAAAACTGTAAATAGCTCGAATGTTTTATAATCAGTTCTGAAGAATTTAAATCTAGATTCACACACACCGCCACCACACACACACACACACACACACACGCACACACACACACACACACACACACACACACACACACACACACAAATAGTTTGTAAAATTGCAATGCTCTGAGGCCATCAAAATATTATCTCTGGGTATGCTTGATACCTACACTTTTACAACATTAATATTCGCCACGAAGCACGATGTCCATTTCAGAGGTATTACCAAGTAAACTAGCTTAAGAAATGAGGAAGCACAATGTCCGTTTCAGAGGTATTACCAAGTAAACTTTTTTAACACAAGTTACGAAATGAGGAAGCACAATGTCCATTTCAGAGGTATTACCAAGTAAGCTATTTGAACACAACTTATGAAATGAGGAAGCACAGCAATGTCAATTTCAGAGGTAGGCTATTACCAAGTAAACTATTTGAACACAACTTACGAAATGAGGAAGCAAAATGTCCATTTCAGAGGTATTACCAAATAAACTATTTTCACACAAGTTACGAAATGAGGAAGCACAATGTCAATATCATATTTTTCCCAAGTAAACAATTTGAACACAACTTACGAAATGAGGAAGCACAATGTACATTTCAGAGGTATTACCAAGTAAACTACTGTATTTACTCTGCTATATAGGCCTACACATGTATGTCTATGTGTACTATATAGCCTATATTAGATCGTGACGGTAATATCCGATTCACCGTCCGCAAATTTTTTTGGACGCGGTGCTCGTATAGAAGTTTACACTTCAACAATAATTCAACCAAGCAGCTGAATTGCTGACATGAGTTGAGCGAATTTCCAAAATTGAGTTTATATGTTTTATGGTTTCAACCAACTATTTGGGAAGTTGGTCTACTCCAGTGACGTAGCCAGGATTTTGGGAAGGGGAGGGTCCAGTCTAAACTCCTGATAAATGTATAGCTGGGGGGGGGGGAGGTCAATAGTAGGTTTACGACGAAAATTGAACCAACATCATTGTATTTACATGTCTATTTTTTACAAACAAATTAAATCTCGTTTACATCTTTTTAGTATTGAATACAACGAAATAATGTTATAATATGATTATGCCATCTATAACTGCTTCCCAAGAAATTGTTTAAGTACCAAAAGAAAAAAGTAAGCACTAAACTATTCAACTATTCTTATGTATTTTTACATAGGCCAGAGCTCGTTTTATAAGGATTAAGTATAATACTAGAGGGCCCGTGCGCAACTTGCGCATTTTAATTTTGTTTTTTCTGTTTGTGAGAAACTCACCTACAATTTGAAGAAATTAAATTACTTTAAACTCACAGTTATTATAAACCTTTTCACGTGAAATTTAAATGTTAAATTTATTAAGAAAAATTATTTGTTTTTCCTTCTAAGAACTTGAATTCGTTTTTCCATGAGAATAAAAATTTATAAAAACACAAAATAAGTTAAAAAAAAGGCATAAATTGAAGCTTAATGTTGTCATAAATATACAAATATATAATATAGCTACACATTATTTAATAAATCGGAAAATAAATTTTCTTCTATACTCTAATCTTGAATATGGTCAGGAGGCTATTCGAAACTTTCCCTTAGGCAAGTTATTTTATTTTACAAAAACACAAAATATATGTTTCTAAAAGAGCAGAAAATTATGGCTAATTAAAACTAAAAAATAGTTCACAAATTATTTGGAAAATATGCTATTAGACCCTACAGTAAGACAAACTAAAAGTTCTTTAGCCTAAAAAAAATACAAAAATCAAAAAATCTGTATAGTAGGCTACAAATAACAATAACTACATAAAAAAGACATAAATTGAATACTAATGTTTTCATAATTATACAAATACATAATACACACATTATTTAATAATTCGGAAAATAAATTTTATTCTACAAACTTGAATATTTTGAGGAGGCATAGTATTCTAAATTTTCCCTTAGTTAGGCAGGTTATTAGCGAATTTCCATAGGAAAAATGAGCTATTGCAGTGGCCCTTATGGTGAGACCCAAGGTCGGGAGTAGCAAATGAGCACCGATCATGGTCCCCAGAACACGTTTTGGGGTGTCATTAAAATTCATATATATATATGTATATATATATGTATATATATATATATATATATATGTATATATGTGTTCGCACTCTAGCGGTCGCATTTTAAGTCCGATTTGGTCCAAATTTGATACACGTGTTGGTTGTGTAAGTGGCTCGGACGAGTTCGTTAGCCAAAAAAAATCCAACAACCGGAAGTAAATGTTTTGACCGGAAGTAACTATTTTTTGAGATTTTTACTAAGAGAATGAATTTTTTTTAGAGTTTTTTCTAAAAATATAAATGTAAGATGTTATTCTGCACATTTTGTTTTTTTACGCGACCTTATAGCTCGCTTGGTTCCCCCAAAATCGATCAAAACGTGAAATACCATAGAAGTACCCGGTTCAAAGCCATGTGGTGGATTCTACCGTGGGGCTGGCGTGCGAAGCACGCAATGCTTTGTGTGTTGAAAATACCCCTAATACGAGGTTTGGCGTGCGAAGCACGCAATGCATTGTGTATTGAAGACAATCCCAATATGTGGAATGGCGTGCGAAGCAC
>JAGFPH010004356.1:16659-29457 GCA_018207615.1 Philaenus spumarius | reverse complement strand
ATCCCAGTGGCAAGCTGCACAAAACGCGTGCTTCAATATTTTGCAGCTGTTGTCGAGCTGCACAAAACGCGTGCTTCAATATTTTGGAGCCGTGGTCGAGCTGCACAAAACGCGTGCTTCAATATTTTGGATCCCAGTGGCAAGCTGCACAAATTGCGTGCTTCAATATTTTGCAGCCGTTGTCGAGCTGCACAAAACGCGTGCTTCAATATTTTGGAGCCGTAGTCGAGCTGCACAAAACGCGTTCTTCAATATTTTGCAGCCGTTGTCGAGCTACACAAAAAGGCTTGCTTCAATATTTTGCAGCCGTTGTCGAGCTGCACAAAACGCGTGCTTCAATATTTTGGAGCCGTTGTCGAGCTACACAAAACGTGTACTTGAAATTAGAGTACCAAGTGATTTTGCACCAAAGAAATTGCGCGAGCACTGGCGTTGGCGTGCGGAGCACGCAGTGTTTCCACTAAATTTATAATAAATGCAACGTTTAAAGGCGTAATATTACTGTCATATTCATTTTTCATGATATTTTGCCAGCTTATAAAATTGTAACCAAAACTATAAGGTAGCTCTCATAAGCCCTTTTCTGCTGAAAGACACTAAACTTTAAATTCCTTAATTAGAGTCGGTGGGTTCATAAGGACCAAAAATTAAATTTTATTTATTTTTTAAAAATTTATATTTTCTTTCTTGTAATCATTAGCTTTAATTTGACCCCTTATTAAAATTGTTTGGGGCTATATAATAAAAGTTATGTGAGTACAAGGCAAGTAAGTTTTCGCGCATTATCTTTATTTGTTATTTGATCTCACGTTATACTGTAAGTACTACATATTATTAATAAATAAAAAAAAATTTAAACTGGGAAGAAACTCTTGTCCGGTTAAAATATTAGTTTGTATAGAATACTAGTGGACCCTGCAATACTTCGCTGTTGCTTGATTTAATTTTAAGAGAAGTTATTCCATTTCATCTCTTTGACTTAAGAAATCGAATTGAAAATGTTTTTTATATCAATTAAGAAAAATATTAAATAATTTTAGCTTTATTGTCTGTAGGAGTTTAATACAATTTATTTGTATTGCATAGGGATAGCTACCCCATTTAAATATAATTGTCTCTAGTGACCGTGTTCTTTAAAAAATTCCGGTACTAATGCGTGCAAATTGTGAAATTGTAGTGAAATTAGTTGAGTAGTTTTTGAGAAAATAGAAAATGTAAGTGTTTGGATTAATATTAAATTTTAAGCGTAGTTATTTCATTTCATCCCTTTGACTTAAGTAATAAAATTGCAAATAGTTTTGTACATTCTTAAAAAATAATACTATACAATTTTAGTTATATAGCTCGTAGGAAGTTAGTTTAATTCATATTTATTGTACTGGGGTAGCAACAACATTTCAACCCCTTAGACTCTAGTAATTTTAACGTCTAAACGCTCCTGGCAATTATATGACTGAATTGTGACATTTTCAGTGAAATCGGTTGAATAGTTTTTGAGTCTATAGAGGACAAAAAAAGAAAGAAGCAAGCATTGATTTTTATATGTAGACTAGAGTCGAAACAATGCAAATGGTTATTTTTTATAAAAAATAGGACCTACTATTAAATTCTAATAAGTTTTATTTATTTTTAATTAGGATGTAACATAGTGGTTTCTTATTTTTTAATTCCTTAATTTATTCAGGGTTTATTCTCTAGCTTTAAAGAAAGTATAACAATTGACATTTTTTATATGGGTTGTTACTACAATTTCACCCCTTAGCAGCACGTGACAAAATGTCAATATATGATACTTTTTTATGTAGGCCTATATTGTAAGAAATAAATGTACAAAAATTTCTTCTCTCTAGCTTTAAGGAAAGTATTACAGTTAATACTTATTGTTGTAGGGGATGTTTGAACCATTAAATCAAAATAAATTCTAGCCTATGTTACTCAGAGATAGTGTAGCTTTTTATTAGTAAAATTATTTTTTCAATCTGTTCTGTATTTTCACAGATTACCCCCTACATACAAACAAACAAACAAACAAACAAATTTTACCTCTTTATAATATTATACAGATTATAATATAGATAACACCGACAGAACGGGTGAGATAGGCAATACGTTAGCATTATTTATATCTTCCTACTTTTTAATTATAAACCATGTTTTTAAAATTTAATTTGTAGATTTCTCGGAAGAGATATCACCCAAAAAAATGTTTTCACTGTACTTGTCATGCTATTCTACATATTATAAGATAAGATTTTAATCGAATAATATTTAAGTAATTGTACCACTATACGTGTTGAAAAACAATGACAATTTATGGGCAAAACACACGTTTTGTAAAAAAAAATTATAAAAGTCCTAAATAATAACATTTTTAAATTTTCCTGTTAAAGTTGAAAGAAAAACCTACTAATACACAAAACAAATTTGAGATATGTGCCTTTTATGGTCCCAGAGAAAAATGTACTTATATTTACTAAGATTTAACATTGCAAAGATAGGTGACGATGTGCTCCTTAAGGCCCGGTACACACTTGCTGCAAATGGACGCGGGACGCTGCGTCCATTTAAATTTGCGTCCACCTATGCTTATCTGCGTCCTATCTGCGTCCCATCTGCGTCCCATCTGCGTCCTATCGGCGTCCCACGTTTGTAAGCCACATCAACTCTTTCATTTGCCACCAACCGAGATGGTTGTTGCTATTAGAAATAAATATGCAAATTACTTTGAGAGTGAAGCTGGTCGAGTGCCTTGGCAAGACAATTTTATATAAATAAAATTAATAGATTTACATTATACAATAATTCAATAATTTATATTAAATAGTTGTTTATTTCTTTTCGCTTCTTGAGAGATAGAGCCATGGTAATCGGTTGCTGAGAAAAAACGTCATTATGTTTTATTTAAAGACAAGACGAAGTAAGACAGAAACTCATTTTTAATAATTGTAATTCAATATTTAAATCTATTATAAGCATTCAATTAAAAAGTAAAAAACCTAAACGTTTTGTTTTAAAATGTAATTGTTATTATAATAAATGTTGTAAAATACTGTACTTACTAATTGCATTTTTTTCTTGATCACTTTTTCCTCGAAAGTTATCAAAAAAGGTTTCGCCAATGCTCTCCCACGCCGACTGTTTTTTCAATCTATCCATATACTCTTCACTACTAACATCCCAAATAACTGGATGAATCTTTACCTGATCAATAAAAAGTTCTATGTCGATATTTTCGTCAGGCATAGTATGGACGCAGATAGGACGCGGCTGCAAGTGTGTACTGCTCGATAGCAAGTTGGGTACTGCTAGGTATCGGGGGTAGGGAAAAGTGACGCGCGTCCCACAGAAACCTGCGTCCATCTCGATGGCTATCGGAATGGACGCTAGTTTTAGATAGGTATCGGCGTCCCGTGTGTAACGCACCATTAGTTCCTATGTACTTCTTCCTATCCGATTAAAAGGGACGCAGCGTCCAGCGTCCATTTGCAGCAAGTGTGTACCGGGCCTAACACGTTCGCTGCTAAAGACACATGTGAGCTTGACACTGAACACTATGAGAAGCGGCCGAAGCACAGAGCATTGCACGCCAATCCCCGTATTGGGAGTGTTTTCAATACAAAACGCATTGCGTGCTTTGCACGCCAACCCCCGTATTTGGAGTATTTTCAATAAACAGAGCATTGCGGGCTTCGCACGCCAATTTTAAGCCTATGTGCTATGGACGGACATGTGCATCAGCTTTAAAATATTAGTGATTAGTACATGATTAGAAAGGTTCAAAAATAAAAAAAATAAAGTAATTTCTACTCATTTGGGCTACAAATATAAAAAATAAAAGGTCAGCTCCTAGTATAGGAAATACGAAATTTGCTTAACAGTGTTAATTGTCGGAATCTATACTAATATTATAAAGAGTAAATGTTGTTTGTTTGTAGATGGTAATCTCTGGAACTATTGAAACGTTTGAAAAAATAGTTTTACTAATAAAAAGCTACACTATCCCTAAGTAACATAGGCTATAATTCATTTTGATAAAAACATTTTTTTATTTCAATATATTGAAATTTAGCCGGAAAAAATTCTTAGGTTAGGCCTAGACTGATAAATCAACACAATGTATTTACATTTATTACCATAGCAACCAATTGAATAACATAACGGATAAAACAGCTGTTTTCTCTAATGTTTCCATTAACAGCTGATTTCAAACTTTGACGCAATTATTTGTATTTCTAACGTTTAGGTTAGGTTTTTAGTAAACTGTAAACCTGATCCTCGCTGGTTCTTTTATCCTTTATTATAACTGCTGTTATAAAATCTATGAAATAATTTATTTTGAGTTGAACATTTAACACTATTTACCATCTTAGCTTATTATTAATCCTACACCTTTGTTATAAAGAAAACATAACACGATTATGTATACAGAAGGTTCCAACGGGGTTGGCGTGCTGAGCACGCAGGGGTTTCACGTCAATTTCAAACAAAACGGTCTGAAATTAGCTCGATAGATCTCGGGGTTAAATAGATCCAAATTTGAAATATATACTTTGTTGGCTTTAAATACAGATTTTCTTTCGCGGTTCAATGAGACAAACTAACATGTGATGAGTACGGATAATCCTCAACTAGATACGGTGCTGATATTGTAACAGTAACAGAAGAGAAGTTAATAGCCGCCCTGCCCCGCCCCATTGAGATTAACTGTTCAAGCAATTTGACTTTTTCGTTTCGCCCTCTGGTGATGAAGTATTAAAAGAAGGAAGTCGGGCGTAGCATACATTTGCTTCTTTCAAAGTTAACGATACGAGAGGAAAGAACAACCCCCATCCCCTTCTTTTCTCCACCCCTTCGACGGGGAAAAATTTAATCTCTACAAAAAGGCAAAAAGCGACACCCCTTCTCATTCACGGCTTTTACCTGATACGAATGATTCCAGTTGTCGTTTCGTTGGAAACGGGGTTTCATTTCAAAAGCTTGCTTTATAAAAGTCCACCGATCCGATCATTTTGTTTTGTTACCTTTTTTTATGTAATTCATGATATTCAGTTTGTCCGACTTGTGAAAGTAATTTTGGAACACCGATGGTGAAATTTTCTTCGAACGTTGTCTGGGTTAAAGGACTATACATTTTTAATTTGACTACTTCTAAGCTTGTGCGTCACTGAAGATGGCGAAATTATCGTTGAAACGCGTTCAAGTGAATAATAATTCAGTATTAGGTGAGCGATAATGTTTGAAATAATAAATGTATTTATTTACGTATTTCTATAATACTAGGTGAGCCCTTTGCGTGATTCGCACGCCGACACCTTCCTACCCTCCAGTCACATACTTTTCAAATGTGTTTTTAATAAAGGTATGATTAACCTCAAAGCCAAGGTAGTAAAAATATGTCAAAAATTAATAAATGTAATTATTAAGTTCTTGGTATAACGGGAGTTTCAAGAAGAACCAGCATTGTTGTGTCATATTCTTAAACAACACCCCCGCCCCCTGCTCGCTTCGCTCGCCAACCCCCACGGTGAAGCAAACGCAAACAGATTACCACTTATGAAACAAAGGTGTAAATCATGGGCAGTATTACAATTTATTTTTATTGTAAAGTGACTGTTACCCACCAGTTCACCCATTAGACGTAACTATTTAAATTGCGTGTGTTTTTATTTATTTTATTTCCTATAATACACTTAAAATCAATAAGTGCTAAATATTCAGTTTTTTAGCTTTACGGAAAGTATAACAATTAACATTTTTTTATAGGGGTTGTTACTACATTTTCACCCGTTAGCAGCACGCGGTCAAATGTAAATCTATGATACTTTTTCTATTTATCTTGTAAGAAATAAATGTACAAAATGACAGCTATCTAGCTTTAAGGAAAGTATAAAAATTTATATTTATTGTTTTAGGGGTTGTTTCAATCCTTAAATAAAAATTAATTCTACCCTAAGTTACTCAGGGATAAAGTAGCTTTTTATTAGTAAAACAATTTTTTAATTCGGTTCTGTAGTTCCAGATATTGCCCCCTACATAGAAACAAAAAAACAAATTAGATAAGAGATTAGAAGAGATTAGATGTGGCTTTGTCCTGACTCACTGACATAGAATCAACTTGTTGCAAAAACTACTTTAAGATACAAATACAAATATCTAAAGGTATATTTTTATCGGGTCATAGACTTACACTAAGAAAGGATTTTCCACATATTTTATTTTAATGCGTAAAAATACTGAAAATTCGAGTAAAACAGCTGTTTGGATTAAAACTTAGCAACGCATGTTTGTTTACATTCATTACCACAGCAACCAAACTAGCAAGTTTAGAGTTAGTTTATTACTATTCACAATCAACAGCTTTTTAGGTTAGATTAAAATAGTATATTTCGTCACAAGTCCGGAAAATAGCCGTTACCGGTGCACGATCGAGTTTCGAGTTACGAGGCGAAGCCGAGTACTTGAATTCGATCAAGCACCGGTATAGCATTTTCGGAAGAGTTGTGAACAGTACTTTTCATCATACCACCTTTTATTAAATATACAGGGTGGTTAAAAATAAACTTGGTCCTACACCCCATCTTAACTTGTTATTTGTTGATATATTTGAACTGTTTCCAGCTATTAAGTTCAAACAAAAGTAACTTGTTCAAACAATCAATTATTTATTAGGTTAAGAGCAGTAGGTAATTTTACAAATTGAAAGAAATGTTGATGGTACAGTTTTGGTTATTCGATATGTTAATCCCATTATTTGGAAGTTTCTTTTGTAAAACCTGGACGTTTTCAGAGTAACAAAAACTGTTAAACACATTTTGGGTATCCGTTTGGAAGTCAGGTGCTCTTTCCAATATTTATTCAGGAATATTAATATTTGAATCAGCCGTTATAAGTAAGTTTACACTTTTACAATAGTCCATAGGCTATACAAACAACCTGTCCTCTGTCATAGCTCAACGGCTATGGTACTTGCCTCATAAGCAAGACGTCCCGGGTTCAAATCCCGCGGGGGACCATAAAATATTAAAAACCCAAAAAAACATGCTCGTTAGCCGAAAGGCCCAAAGTGGCATGGAAAGAAGAAAAAAAAAAAAAAAAAAAAAAAAAAATATACAAACAACTTCAAAGCTTTGTTATTGTTTCATTTGTTTATGTTGCTAGAAACAGTCAGCTGTTTAAAAATTATATAATGGAATACGGTAGGTATAATAGCAGCGCTCGTGGTGACAAATCTTGGAACCTTCTTTCCCGACCTAGTCCTTTTTACAGTTTTACCCGGACTGTTTACCCGGCTTATCGGGAATTGATTGGTTTCAACCGCAGCTGATAGTACTGAAAACAATGGTTTATTGCGTTGGTATGATGAAAAACTAATATCAAGGGTTGTTACATGTTATAAATAAAACATCTGATTTGGATCGAAAACGTAACATAATTTTATTTTAGGCCTACGATGAACCGAAACACGTTTATTTGCAACCGATTTGGCAAATTTAGAATCAGGTAATTTATTCTTCACGACTAACAGTTCTTTTTAGATTAGGTAAAATCAAACAAAAGGCTGACTGTGTTATAAGTCAAACATCGGTAGGCAAATTTCACTGAGACATTGCAGATACTCCTACTGTGCGACTTTAGGTCGGGAGTGGTCAATGAGCACCGATCATAGTGCGCAGAACACGTTTTGGTGTGTCATTAAACATTTAACACATATTTGTTTATACGTGTTCGCACTCTAACGGCCGAATTTTACTTCCGATTTGGTCCAAATTTGTAAACTTACACGTAGGTCTTCCAAATCGCTCGGACAAGTTCGTCAGCCAAAAATATTCCAACAATCAAAAACAAGTTTTTTACAACAATTTTACGAGATTTTTCGTATTAAAATTAAATATTTTATAGTTTTATATATAAAAAAAAAATAAACATATGATATTACTCTGCAAATTTTCTTTTTTTTTGCACGACCTTATTGCCCGTCTAGTTCAAAACTTAAAATACCCTGAAAATTAACATGAGGGATTTAACAGTGAAGAGCATATTCTTATAAGGGGTCGACGGCCGGGAAGCAAAGGGGCCTTATTTGTCCCTTGATCTTGGCAAAGTCAAATAGGAATTATTTTTATCCGAATGGTATCTTTACGTTTAATATTTCACGTATTCAGAAAGAAAGTTAGAATTCGCTGCGAGCGAAGTGAAACAGTCCACAGTCCAAGGCTGCAATGTCTAGGTGCAAACTCGCAACGCGTTTCTACTAAAATATTTCGTACACGCACGCTGCTATTCAGCTTCTTTGTGAGTAGACCAATTTCCCAAACAGTTGGTTCAACTATTAAAACTTATAAACTTATATTGCAAATTCGCACGGTCGCTGCGTGATCGAATTATTCATGGATGTTTATGTTATTTATATTATGCATTGAGGGAAGAGCACATGACGTATTCTACCTACATATAGCAAAACAAGATTTCACGTTTAAGCCTAAGCCCATGGGCGCCCATACCTATATTATGCAGAGAGGGGGGGGGGGGGCACATTAAAATATGTATATTATTAATTATGGACAGGTATTTTTCTTTAAAGAGATTAGCACTAAAGTATGTTTAAAATGTTATGTGCCGTTTAATTTTACATATAGGCCTACTGTACTTATTTTGTGCGGCCTCTAGGAGTGTTAGGCTATATAGGTTTTTGTGTATTCACTGTCGGTGTAAAGGTACAGACTCAATGCTGTGTGGGGTTGATATTTCACCTGAACAGCCAAATTGGCTTCCCAAATTTTAAAAGTTTTCTTGTGGAGGTCAAAAATATCCCTGGACTCCTTTTGCCGAAGGAGGGGAAGGTGCTCCTTAACACGTTCACTTCTACGCAAATTTCGTATTTCCTATTCTAGGCGCTGACCTTTTATTTTTTATATCTATAGTCCAAATGAGTGGAAATTACTCTTTACTTTGTATTTTTGAATCTTTCTACGTAATAATCACTAATATTTTAAAACGGACGCACATGTGCCTTCACAGCATATAGGCTTAAAATTGGCGTGCGATACGTCGAATATTGAGAATATTCACAATACGGCGGTTGGCGTGCAATGCACTGTACGTCGGCAGCTTCTCATAGCGTTCAGTGTCAAGCGCACATGTGTGTCCTTAGCAGTGAACGTGTTAACAGCCCAGGGGCACAAGAGACAACTGTTATCAAATATTGGCTGATAGCAAATAATAAGAGGATGAAAATCAAATAATAGAAAAGATGCTATTATTTTAGTCTAGAACCTAACAATTAAAAATATACTAGTTTTAGTGATCATGGTTTTGCCTGGATTTGATTATAACAGTTTAACTTTAAACTGAGTTTTCTCAAAACTAACTTCACTACACTTGGCTTCTCAGCTCTTCACATGTATTCTACCAACATATGGCAAAACAAGAGTTCACGTTTATGCCTAAGCCAAAGAAGAAATCATTGATTTACGTGCGAGATCTTGGCAAAGTCAAATAGGAATTATTTTTATCCGAATGGTATCTTTACGTTTAATATTTCACGTATTCAGAAAGAAAGTTAGAATTCAACAGAAGTCAGACGGGGAGAGGGAGGGAGCAGGGCGGGAGGGAAAGGAAACGAGCGAGGGAGATTGTGAAAAAAACTGGAACAAATTGGAAGCATCTTGTTTCCTCTTTCTGCATCTGTAATATTTGTCTTTTTTCTCTTTTGCAGAATTAAGAAAGCCGGTGGTGTGAGAAGGGCGTTGGAACGGGGACCTTTATTACATCTTAGTGAATTTTTATTTACTTTTCTCCTTAAGCAAAATATGAAGTCGCTAACAACTCGGTGTGGAATATGATTTGGTAATTGGTACGAAGTTGGAGTTCCCTTTCTGAAATGAAAGATCCGTCGGAATGGACGCAAACCCTTGATTCGATTTACGTTTTGTGGAAACCGTTCGAGTGGGTCTGTATTTTTGTCTTCTCGGTAGATTGTTAATTTTCAAATACTTTTTTAAAAATAATTGGAAATTGTCGGTACATTTATCACGGATAACCTGAATCGTACCAGACAAAAAGGGTTCAATACAATGCGTTGGGTTGAGTTTTGTGTAGTAGAATTTGGAACACCTCAGGGATCTGTTCTCAGTCCTTTATTATTATCGAATTTCCATAGGAAAGATGAGCTATTGCAGTAATTCAAACAGCGGACCTAACGTCGGGAGTGGTCAATGAGCATGTATCATGGTCTCCAACTCATTAAAAAAATATTATATATATGTATTTATGTGTACGCACTCTAACGGCCGCATTTTACGTCCGATTTCGTACAAACTTTGGATTTATAAATACTCCTTAGCAAAAAATCCAACAACCGGAAACCATGGTTTTTTGACACGAAATAGCTTTTTTAAAGATTTTCCGTACTAGAATCAAACATTTTAGGGATTTTATCTAAAAAATAAATATAGGAGATTATTCAGCACATTTTTGTACACGACCTTATAGAACGTTTTGTATAGTACACGTGTGTAGGCCTATTATATAGTAGAGTATGTAGTTTACTTGGTAATACATCTGTAATGGACATTGTGCTTCCTCATTTCTTGAGTTAGTTTACTTGGTAATACCTCTGAAATGTACATTGTGCTTCCTCATTTCGTAAGTTGTGCTAAAATAGTTTACTTGATGATACCTCTGAAATGGACATTGTGCTTCCTCATTTCGTAAGTTGTGCTAAAATAGTTTACTTGATGATACCTCTGAAATGGACATTGTGCTTCCTCATTTCGTAACTTGTGTTAAAACAGTTTACTTTGTAATACCTCTGAAATGGACATTGTGCTTCCTCACTTTGTAAGTTGTTTTAAAATAGTTTACTTGGTAATACCTCTAAAATGGACTTTGTGTTTCCTCATTTCGTAACTTGTGCTAAAATAGTTTACTTGATAATACCTCTGAAATGGACATTGTGCTTCCTCATTTCGTAACTTGTGTTGAAACAGTTTACTCGGTAATACCTCTGAAATGGACATTGTGCTTCCTCATTTCGTAACTTGTGCTAAAATAGTTTACTTGGTAATACCTCTGAAATGGACATTGTGCTTCCTCATTTCGTAAGTTGTTTTAAAATAGTTTAGTTGGTAAAATCTCTGAAATGGACATCATGCTTCCTCATTTTGTAACTTGTGTTAAAATAATTTACTTGGTAATACCTCTGAAATGGACATTGTGCTTCCTCATTTTCGTAACTTGTGCTAAAATAGTTTACTTTTTAATACCTCTGAAATAGGCATTGTGCTTCCTCATTTCGTAAGTTGTGCTAAAATAGTTTACTTGGTAATACCTCTGAAATGGACATTGTGCTTCCTCATTTCGTAACTTGTGTTAAAATAATTTACTTGGTAATACCTCTGAAATGGGCATTGTGCTTCCTCATTTCGTAAGATGTGCTAAAATAGTTTACTTGGTAATACCTCTGAAATGGACGTTGTGTTTCCTCATTTGCTAACTTGTGATACAATAGTTTACTTGGTAATACCTATGAAATGGACATTGTGCTTCCTCATTTCACAAATTGTGTTTTTATTCAATATTTTTTATACTTTTGAAGTGTAAATCAGAACATCACCACAGAAATTTACACACTTCTCCCGTGTGGTCTTAAGCACACCTGGATTTTGTGTAAGGTTTGTTTATTTAAAACTCGCGAGTTTCCGTCTATTTTTTTAGTTATAAGAACATCTATATCTATATTCATTGAACCATAGACTGTTTCGAGACGTAAGCTTTCCTTATACGATGGAAGAGCTGACTGTAAGCCGTGGGTTTCAACTTTTCGTCTTCTTTGCTGTTTCCCTTTGAAATCCGACGAAGCAAATCTGTTCCCGCATAATGTTAATATTCATAAAGGGAATATGATTTTTGTTTCGCAACAGAAGTGCTAAGCAGATTACTGGGTGAGGATATAAATTTGTTTTGCATAACATAAAAGTCGAATCCATCCGAGTTTGTTATTTTATCTCTGCCGATATAAGCTTGCGAAAAGCAGAGGGATTATAAAGGGTTGGCGAATAAGATTTAATTCCGAAAAATATATTGCTAGTAGGATGGAATAAAGTAAATAAAGCAATAATGTATAAACAATTTGAAATTTGTTTTGACAAGTTTGAAGTGTCGTTAAAAAGCCTTCAAATAAAAGCTCCTTCAAACTGCGACTTTATCGTAAAGACTAGTTAGTCGAATAGTTCAATTTAAGTTGAAACTTTTTTATAATATTTGTAAATTTAAATAATTTGATCACGTAGCTGAACCGCTGGCTTGAGTTGAGCGAATTTAAAAAAATAGGTTTATATGTTTTAGGGTTTCAACCAACTATTTCGGAAATAGGTCTACTCACGAAGGCGATGAATAGTTGCCTACGTATATGAAATATATTAGTAGAATTCGTTTGTACCTTCAGTCCCGGCTTACACGTTGTTTTGTTCCGCTCGCAGTTTGCACTTTAAACTTGCATCCTCTGATTCTTAACTGCGCTTTGCGAATTTTCATTTTGACATCGCTGCCTCTAATTCTGGACTGAGCTTTGCAAGTTTTGCACCTCGACTCGTGGCCCCTAATTCTGGACTGTGCTTTGCAAGTTTGCTCCTCGATCTCTCGGCCACTGATTCTAGACTGTGCTTTGCAAGTTTGCTCCTCGATCTCTCGGCCTCTGATTCTGGACTGTACTTTGCAAGTTTGCTCCTCGATCTCTCGGCCTCTGATTCTGGACTGTGCTTTGCAAGTTGGCACCTCGATCTTTCGGCCTCTAATTCT
>JAGFPH010004355.1:108636-121469 GCA_018207615.1 Philaenus spumarius | reverse complement strand
TCACAATTACAATGTTTTAGGTTGGTTTCATTGTTATGCAAATACATGTCGAGCTTGACTTGTGAGAAGATATACTTGATGGAATGGAATCTGAACAAAGAATCTCACAATTAATACTTTTACTAATTAAACGCATTTCAACTATAATGTCGTCATCTTCAATTATGCATGTCAAAATATAAGAGATTTAAATTAAATATTGTCGGTATACAAGTCATTTCAATAAATAAATAACTGTAAATTATAGTTACCTAAATTACGTTTTAATTTGTACGTCCTGTGACTTCATTTGTTTCATGTTTGTGACGCGTTTCGGGGTCGTGTTCCCATCATCAGGAGGAAATTTGTTCACACCGTTGGAGGTCGTCACACATTACACAAACACAAACACATATAACAGACACTACACACGCTCAAGTACAAAAACTTGGGTCTGCGTCGGACCAGACGGTGGAAGTTATACTTCTTTGGCCATCCAATGGTATAGACAGGTAGACCTACTATTGATTTAATATATTTTGGGAAAAACTAGTTGTAACTTAGAGTAGCCCTACTATTTTGTAGATGATATCCTATTCTTTTATAAAAACACTAACCAACACTGAAGGCGTATTTTAAAATTAATATCCCATTTTTTCCTTCTTTGTTACATACGCTTACGAATACTATCGTTGCATTCGTTTGGTTGGTCACATTTAGTCTGGGGACCATTGTCAGTGCACACTTACTACACTCAACAAAATGTATAAGCTCCCGTAGTTTCTGCATATCGTCGTGAATCACCCTGCATATACAATTTTTAATGACTGCCGAAAACGTGTTCAGGGGACCATGATCAGTGCTCACTTACTACATCCAAAAAAATTAATATTGCATTGTCATTGATCCTTGATAGTGTGCAAAGTTTCAAATTAATCCGACGTTTTGAAAGGGGTGAAAATCACGTCGTGTTCTGGGGACCATGATCAGTGCTCACTTACTACACCCAACAAAATTAATATTACATTGTCATCGGTCCTTGATATGTGTGCAAAGTTTCAAATCAATTCGACTTTTTGAAAGGGGTGAAAATCACGTCGTGTTCTGGGGACCATGATCAGAGCTCACTTACTACACCCAACAAAATTAATATTGCATTGTCATCGGTCCTTGATAAGTGTGCAAAGTTTCAAATCAATCCGACTTTTTGAAAGGGGTGAAAATCACGTCGTGTTCTGGGGACCATGATCAGTGCTCACTTACTACACCCAACAAAATTAATATTGCATTCTTTTATATAAGACTTCTTGTACCCCCCTCCCACCCTAGCTTCCAATTTCCTCTTTGCACTCCGTTGTGTATGGCAGTGTCACTCGATTGGCCATCTCGAAGGTTATTATGTATCCTTGACATGACATATATTTCCCGGTACCGGAACCTTTCAAATAAAAATTGTCGTTAGACATGACGTCATGCATCATTTAGTCTATCTTGCAAGGTCCGAAGACTGATCACCTTCCGATCCTAGAGATTAGACAATTAATAAGTTTGCTTTCGAGCACCTTATCTTACTTTAAGGACACAGCGAGTCCACTTATAGTTATATAATGTTTGTTCTTGTTGTTTTTGAGTGTTGTGTATTTTCGGTGGAGGTATATTGACCAGTTGGTTATTAATGGTTAGTTGTAAGTTATTTTCATATGTTTTCTTATGTAATCAAGCGAATTTCTTTCGATTGACCTGCTCTGCTTGACTTAATTTAGCCTGTTTAGTTCAAAATTTTTTTTTTTTCTTTTCCGACGCAGTCGTTTCGGGGGGGGAGAGATGTAACGTCCCATCAACAACTTACAACTTCTATCATTTGTCTTTACCAACAGTCCCCAAATAGTTATCCTTTTCTCCGCCAGATGTCGACTCTGTACGGTATTACTTATTATCGTGCATAACTTAACAGAGGTCGTTGTAACCGACAACCATCAGCTGTTCCTTATCTATTAAGTTAAAATTCGCTTTGTCATGAGGGTTACTAGAAGGTCGGCCATTAGACCGTTACGAACGAAACTTGAAGACGCTGCCAAGTGGTAGTTATGTCATATTTCTTAATAATTTGATCGCGATAACGCGGTGTGTCGCTGAACAACATGAATTACTTCTAAACCTTTTGTTTTCCGGATACCAGGTAGAATATTTTAGCTTTACCTTAATAATTATAAAATATTACTTGTAAAACTTAATTAGGTTATTTCCACTTTTGGTTCATGTACAACTTCCTAACTCATTTTGTTCAATTTATTAGAGAAACCTATGTATTTCTTTTTACTACAGCCTAAATTTTAAATGTAAATCTTACAGCCTACAAAAACTATAAAGCCGATATCATTTTGGTTATTGTTAAAGCCTAAACATATTTCCACAAACAAGCCTAAAGTGTTATGCATTAATTAACTATAACTGTGTAGTATTTCTACAGTGTAACCGATATTGAAAACTTTTAATAAGCTATAAGCAAAATATTGCTGATATGTAACTAAACGTTAACATTTCTTTTATGTTACCATGTGGCTTACCTAACATGTACAGACAGTGTTATGCAACATTACACATGTTATATTAACCATCACAATCTAAGTAGCAATTTGCCATCTTGTGCTACAAATTTCAATAAAACAGCCAACTCAAGAACTATCATTTTATGCTTATTTAAATAACTGCAAGTTTTCTAAAAAAGAAATTGTTATTTGTGTTATACAGTTATACTGGTCCAACTCCAGGGAATGTTTTAATACAATGGCATAACCTGCAACAACTACGCTTAGAAAAGGCCTACTTTCCAACTGAACATTAAAAATATAAACAAAATATTTCTACAGTGTTTTAATTAGAGACAGAACTTAATTTAAAATGAGAACTATCTGCAGTTGTTCTTTTCCTTTTATGTTAAGTGTTAAATAGGCTGTATTTTGAAAGTAATTTTTGTATATGTGTACTATTTAGGATATGTTAGTATTTAATAATTTGCGAGGAGCAAGCTAGCACATTTCGGACCTTAGCCCTAAGGGCTACATATTAGAAATTTTACACCTTTTTTTTAATATATAGAGAGACGTCTCATAATTAATTTTGTCTATTTATTCAATTATTTATAATTACCTTTTAGAGTTGGCCAACGACATATATATATATTTATTCTTAAAACAAATCCATGGTATTTCATGTTAAAACTTTGTAACTTGTAAATCTTTTCTGTATAATTTCTGTAATTATTATTAAAAGGGAGGGTTTTTTGATTTTTATTTTTGGGGAGGGCTTTTAATTTCATTTTATTAAAGTATATATGTTTTCTTTTTTTAAATCTCAAACTTTTCTTGTATTAAGGGGATATTAATAATTTTTTTTGTATTAAGGGCATATAAACTTTTTACTTAACTTGGTTAATAAACCTAAAATTATACCTATTTCTATAGTTTATTGAGCTAACCTCTAGGTATCCTGTGCATTGTAAGAGATAAGCTGAAATATTCCTACTTTTGGTGATACTTAAATTCTAAGGTAAGTTTTGAACAGTACCAATCTATGTGGCCCAGTATTGCTTCCGTTCCTTTAATTATTCTTTTTGTAAGATTGGTACATGTGTAACGACCTCCAACGAAGTGAACACATTTCCTACTGATGAAGGGACCACGGCCCCGAAACGCGTCATAAACAGGAAACAAATGAAGCCACAGGACGGACAAATTCAAATGTAATTTCATTCTGATTTTAATCGTTTTGTTTGTAGGTAATTATTTGTGTGTTTCTTTTAGTATTGTAACCACACTTAACCTCAGTGGCGCCGCTCAATTGTTTTTTCCCGTTAGGATTATTTTTTTTACGCGGACCTGTCTCCTGAGTGATATTGTGTGACTCACCTCTCACTTGCGTGCACTACCCACTAAAACATCATCCCCCTCCCCCACGCAGGTATACTGGGGAGAACTGTAGCAGCGTCTAGGTAACTCCCTAATGGCACTTCATAAGAACAGAGAATATTGTGGTTAGAGGCATGGAATGTGGTGTCTTCGCCAGGCTGGACTCGCAGTAGGTTTTACCCTACGATGGGTGGTCCAAGATGGCGGCTGGCCTTCAAGGATGTTGAGTCTCCTGCATAGCCCGAGCCGCATGAATCCTGAAACAATTTAGAAGCACATCTTTAAGCGAAAACATCTAAGATAGGGATTCCAGCTGACCCTAGAATGGTGGTGTTCCTCAGATACCACGGTTGACGTTTGTGCCTGTAAAGAGACGCTGTCTGAAGTCTCTCCAGTTTTCTTTTGATGGATTTATTGGTCAGCGCCCACCAAGCAGTAGACGCTTACAACAGCACTGACCGCACTGCGAATAGAAAAATTGTCACTTTAGTTCGAATAGTCAGGTGACTACGCCCTGCCAGATGGGACGAGAGGCAGCGTTCCTTCTGTGACCTGTTCAGTTCATCACGAGTCCCCTGAAGTTGAGTCTACTGTCAAGCGTGTTACTTGTCACGAGGTACCTTGGTTACACAGAACGAGGGACTCTGTGTTTAAACACACCTCTTTTCCTGAAACAAAT
Source organism: Philaenus spumarius (assembly GCA_018207615.1). NCBI lineage: Eukaryota > Metazoa > Arthropoda > Insecta > Hemiptera > Aphrophoridae > Philaenus > Philaenus spumarius. The sequence continues at coordinate 116,903 of JAGFPH010004355.1, read as the reverse complement.
AGAGTCGGATTTGTCCGCTTTTTAATTTAGCAAGGAAGAAATTATTTATTTTCCATTTGTGTAAGTACATGTTCTTCTACACCAATCACCAATAATGGATTGCGGTGATTCAATGTAATATTTTTGGAAATAAATGCTATTTAATTGAATGGAATTTGTTTTATAGTTTTGTAATAAAAACGCCGTTTAACTAGTTTACAGACGAGATTTTATTTCACCAATTTATAAAACAGATGGGCAAATAAAGATATGGCATTTGCCACGAGGCGATTGCTGTATTTAGGTCAGTTGTTTAAACCCTTGATGGTTGAAGTTACCAGTGTAAAAATAGTCTTGTAACCACTTTCAAATAGTAGGCCTACATTGTACAAATCCAGAAGTAATTTATTTTATTAGAAAACACGTTCACAATATAAATTCACACGTACCCAAATTTAATTCAATATTCATATCGCGAGGATTGAAATAAAATAAAGGGCGGAAAAATATTTTGAGTTTCTTTTTTTGAAGTGAAAATTTCTTTAGGGGCGTTAGGCACTTTTTTATGCGAGGAAAAATCATTGAACTTGAGGGACGTCACCGTTACCAACAATTAAAAGCGAACTAGTTAACCGCCCGTGCTCCGCTACGGGAATAATTTCAGCAATAAAAGACATAATTAACATATACTATTTATCTTTGTATTTTAATTAGGGGCTGCTTTTTTTTGTACATAAAATACAACTGATAGTTGGCCTGTATAAATATTGATGTTAATCAAACAGATATATTAATTAAACCAAATGAAAGTTTCATATTAATACCAGTTTCATTCGATAAATATTGTACGAACTGTGCAATGCTGATAACCTAATAAGCTACTGTACTTATGAATAGCAGATGTTAATTGTTCATGTATATTCATTCATTCGTTGTTTGTGATTTATCCTGTAATAAAAACAACAAAAATATCGAAAAAAGTATTATTTTATTTTTCATATAGTAAAAAATTCTAAAATTTCTTAGTAATTTTTACATTATAAAAAATTAATGCATAAATCTACCAGATTATTGGAATTATCTCTTAATTATATGTTTGTATTTTAAGATTAAAATAATTATATTAAACAAATTACGCTTCATTTCAATTTTACAAAAGTTCTTTGTATACTATATTTTTTGTATAGACATTTTGGTCATTCCTTAGGTGCCCTTGATCCTTTGTAGGCCTATCCCATATGTAGAAACGTATACCACTGAATGATCTTGCTCTACTGGCTGCAACGTAGAGCTGACCATGTGAAAAACTTATTTTGGTAGGTATACACCGATTTTAGCGATTGATTGCCCTTGGGCCTTATTTATTGTCATTGCAAACGCAAGGATTACGGGAAACTGAGTTCCTTTAAGTTTGAATAACAATAAAGTTCAAGAAGTTGTTAGATGAATTCTTGGGATAAGAATCCTTTGCCCAATCGAAGTTCCTGTCAGAATTTCACAATCTATTGAGTGGGTTTTTCGCATTCTTGATCCGTTAATTATTGCTTTAGAGGTGTTTAGATTTCTGATTAGCATTACTATAGTATTTGTTTTCAAAGTCAGTTTGTGAGGTGGTAAGCCACTTACAGTCAAACTGTTGAGAAATTCAGTTGGGAATGTAGTGTGGTTGTATTGTTGGTTGCAATCCCTCTGGCATATGCAGCTTCTACAAAAGAGTTTTACCTTACGCTGTTGAATGTGAGCAAGTCCTCAAAACATGTTGGCCCACGGGCATGTAGCAGAATAGGGCGAAGATTCTTCCATAAGAATTGTATTGACTCAACCTTTGAAGGGCTGTAGGTCGTAACCTTAGAAAAAACGTAAATTCTAAGGAAATTCAAAGATAAAAAGAACCAGTAATGCTCAGGTCTACACTTAATCAAAACGTTATAGAAATACAAATATAGTTGTTTCATATTTTGAAATCAGCTGTTAATATTGGTTATTTACTATCAATTACCGTAAAAATATATTATCAATAAATAGGCCTACTATTAAATTATAATATGTCTTATTTATTTTTAATTAGATTGTAACAGAGCGTTTTCTTTTTTTTTAAATTCCATAACGCAATTTTTTACTGGTTTGTGTGTGTTGAAACATGTGTTGGTTCAGTCTAGGCCTAACTTAAAATATTATTTTGTACCAAGTTGGACATCCAAATCAACAGTTTTATCTGTTATTTTATTCAATTAGTTGGTATGAAAATAAATGTAAACACATTCAAGAAATAATTTATGTTGGTTCAAAAGTCTAGGCCTAACCTAAAGTTATGTTTAATTTATTTTATCTACCTTAACGGCAAAATGTTTTCATCAATATGAATTCTAGCCAATGTTACTCAGAAATAGTGTAGCTTTTTATTTAAAAAATTTCAATTGGTTCAGTAGTTCCAGAGATTACCCCCTACATACAAACAAACAAATTTTACCTCTTTACAATATTAGTATAGATGGTGTGTGTTATTTTTACTTCAACAAAAATGGCTTAGGTCACAAAGTTAGAAAAATATATACAGATTAATTTTTTCAAGTTTGAAATCAGCTGATAATGGACATATCATAGGAAACGGCTGACTATTGAACACTAACACATTATTCGATTATTTAGTTACATAAAAGAAAAAAACTACATACATACAGTAATTTAAAATATACAAAGTTCAAACTTATACACCAAAACATACAAATAATGTTCAAATACATTTATAAATAACACCTTGTGGTATAAAAGTTAACAAATATACTTTTTCTTGTTCAGAATCGTGTTTTTATGAACAGAAATTTCTAAATTAATAATTTTATTACATACTGAAAGTGAGGTTATTAAAATAATACAAATTTCTCACAGCTGACAAATATTAAACTGCTGACGATTAATTTATGATTACAACTAAATTTTATTCTTCAATAAGAATTGTATTGACTCAATTTTTGAAGGGCTGTAGGTCGTAGCCCTTAGAAAAGACGTAAATTCTAAGGATATTCGGCAAACCTACGCATTATCCCCTTTAATTTGACACATAAATCTTGAAGATTGGTTCAGTAGTCACTGAGAACTCAGACTTTCAACTGTGAATTAAATATATAGATGTATGTACGAAAATCATTTATTATAACAGCTGATTGCACCCATCATCTGTAAACCCAGTGTATATTATAGTTTGAGGTTATGTTTACAACTTCAATCGTTATAATTTCTTGCGAAGTTGATTTTATTAAAAAATATGAGTTCTGGAACCAATGTATGTTATAATACATTATAATATTTGCTTTGAGGTTGTAAACTGTATATAAATATAACCTTTTATCATCAAAATATTCGTTTATAGGCCTACATGTTTAAAGAAGAAATACCTATTCGTTTAACTTAATAATGTAACAGCTGATTTCACCCATAGTCTGTAATACGCAAACAAAACCTAACTTTAACTCAAAAATAAAGTTAAGTATATGAAGCTAAAATGTTTTCACTTCTGACGGCAGTCCCTTGACTGCCTGTTTTTTTTTTTTTAATGAAAATAAGATTTTAAAGTTTGTATTGCATAGTTCTAAAGTTAGATGGGATTACTAAACAGTGTTTTGCATTTTGTTTCACTTCACTGGTGAACTTAATAAACCAACCAGACAACATTATATTTCCTAATGCACCTTTGTTGATTCAAAACAATTTCAGAAAGAATTGCTTTAATTTTCCTTTTATCTTGATATCTAACAAACTTGACTTGTTATCTTGGCGGTTTATTTTTGTATATGTATACAACGCTCCACAACATGCTTTATTCGCCCACCAACCCACGCGGCAAAAAAGCAAATGCAAACATAATATTGTATACTTCGATATTTTTACGGAAATAACGATTGATTAGGACAGAGACACTTGAATCGTGGTGGCGGTGATGTTGATTTTGACGCTTGCGCAATTAGACCAGCGTTTTGATAAGGGTAGACGCACTTGGATAGGGTGGTGCGGGTTGTTCTGAATGGCTACGTTCTGAAAGACTTAAACTTGCGCCGCAGAAGACGGAAATTACTTCCTGCTGGATATTGAGGTATAGGTTGCCTCCTATGAGCGCCCTGTCCTACGAGCGCAATGTCCATCTAGCGCCCACTCTCGGGTTGACGAGGGTCAGAGAGGGGTTGACAGGTCTAGGAGCTTTCCAACGAGCGCCGCATTTCTGTGTCACCCCCTTCGACCACCTGTACTTGTTAGTATTTACTGATCGATGAATTGACACGATAAGTGACATCGAAAAACATTCCTTAAATATGACCCATATGCTTGTATTTAAAACCTTTCTTATAGATAATCGCAACGATATATAGTTTATAATATTACAGTAACGTTATTTCAATAGCCGTTGTCGGATTTGTAAAACTGAACTAAAAAGATGATAAAAATATAACAAATTATTCCCAAAAATATTCTTAAACAAAATACCTCCAAAATCTTTTATTTGGTATTTTACCAGGTGCTATTTACTGAATCACTGCTTCTAGTAAGTTGTAGATACCTAAATATGAAACACCTCAATTCTGTCCTAAATTAAACGGTAATTTTTGTAAGCAGTGCCATACGTGTTATAAGCACGTGTATAAACAATTTAATATGCCAGTATTAGGTCATGTCCCTCAAAAGCGTCGCCGGAATGCTACCCCCCGGAAAACTACCCCCAAGCAGGTTTCTACGTCATTTTGACGTCAGAGATCAGGGGGGGGGGCAGTTTTCCAGTCACGCACACTCAAGTTTCGATATAATTAGAATAAAAAAAAACTAGAGGACTAACCTAAACTGTTTAGTCACAATATGTTGCCGATAACAGTATAATTGTAGGAACCTGCTTGGGGGGGTAGTTTTCCGGGGGGTAGTATTCCGGCGACCCGCTTTTGCTAGGGGGGGTAGTATTCCAGTCGCGGACACGGCTCCCATATTGGTTAGTTGGCAGATTTCGTGACGTCACGTTTCACCTGGGGTGGTAGTTTTCCAGGGGGTAGTATTCCGCATCCCCCCTCAAAAGCGGATTTAATATTTCTAAATATAACTTGAATAGTTTAAAGAAAATGTCAACTTTAATACCTCTTAAATATTCTATTAGTGGAAGAAAAGTGCGAAAAGGTTCATTGTTAGCGCCAGCCAGGATTGCGTGCCCACTTATAATCAAAGGCGCCTCTAAATCAAGGTGGGCCTGTCACGAATCATCGCACATGGTATACGCATGCTTATATTACGTTTAATTTAGGGTTTTATAACATTTGTAGCTGATTTGAGGGGATTCATATTTAGGTCAGAAGTAAATACTACAAGAAGTACAGGTGGTCGAAGGGAGTGACACAGAAATGCGGCGCTCGTTGGAAAGCTCCTAGACCTGTCAACCCCTCTCTGACCCTCGTCAACCCGAGAGTGGGCGCTAGATGGACATGGCGCTCGTTGGACAGGGCGCTCGTAGGAGGACACCGAGGTATATAGGTAGACGATATAGAAATATCTACGAAAATAAACCTCCGGTATCTAGGAGTATGATGATAGAATAATAGCCTTGACTTAAGGCAAGATACAATAAGAGTTGGCTGCAGAGATGGTCCATCGACGATGGTAAAGGCAGATGGACGAGAAAGCTTACCCCTGATATAAGTCGTTGGGTATCCCGTAAATCCGGAGATTTAAATCACGGCTCTCACGGGGCATGGAAAGTTCGGTTAGTACCTCTTCCGGTTTACAAAGAGAAGCGATCACTCATGCTTCTACTGTGGGAGGAAGATTTGCCAGAACACACATTCTCCTTGTGACAGATAGATCTAAGACAGAGAGGGCTTGAAAACGGCAATTTTCCCTGATGTAGGATATATGCTCAGCAACGAAAACCTTGCACTAATATTTGTCAGTAATGTCACAGAAGGAGGAAGAAGGCAGGACTTTAAGACAGGACTTGAATTGCTCGACATTTACCAAGAATAAAGTTATTGAAGGAGGTAGTTTTTAGTCGGTAGGAGACAGGCACTACTAATGTTACGACGGTGTAAATGCGGATTTTCACCTCCTGAAAAATACAAAATATAAATAATTTGATGTAGTTGGACCAATGTGGTCTACTCTGAAGGAATGTGTTAAACGATACCAGAGTGGGTCCACTTATGGGACGGAAAAAAATTTGAAGAAGTTACTGATGATCCAGATCCCGAATTTTGATTAGGATAGTGGGGAATGGTGGTAAGGTTAAAAGTAACCTGAATTCTGACGCATGCACAAAAGGACTTAATTTTTGCATGTATGACTGGATTTTTTTTATAATAGAGAGATACAACTTCAAATCTGAATATGGTTTCTTTAATTACAAATTATGTGTTTTATGTTTGAAATATTACGCCGTGTGTCTCGTTAGTTTAGGAATACAATTAATTGGTTTAAACATGTAACTATCCCGTTTTATGTTTACACTATCCTAATTACGTCACAAACGTTCTTTGTCGGAGTTACTTAATTATTCCAAGTTTAACTAACAAGAGAGTTTGGATATTCTCACATTGTGTGTGTTAGTTAACGTTCGCCTACTTTCATCGCGTCACACATCACAGAGACTGCACACAATTTGTCCCTCGGTCCATAAATTATGTAGAGTTCGTTATACCGACTCTTGGAGGTAAATTTGTCTCGACACAAAAGGTAATTTGATAACTGGAATTAAGTTGGTACACGTGTGTTATTATATTAGATTAACATTTTGACGGAAAGGTTTGTTTAGGAGTAGACAATGTTTGGATACATACAGGAAATTTTGTTGATTTAAATTTACAGTTTAAAATCTGTTTATCTAAAAGAAGAAGTACCGACTGTATGACTGACTGATTCACAATCAAGGTACAGCAAAAACTATGACAGCTAGACACTTAACACTTTCAGAGTACCTTCTTACCATTATAGTCCAGTGAAATAGTACACTAGAAATCGCAAACTAACGGCTAGTTCTGTTTTTAATATGTTGTTAGGACCACTACCAGTAGTGTATATTATGCAAGTTTGCAGCTTCGAAAGACCTGTGCTAACTTCTTAGCACGCGAAAAACCGCGAAATTTTCGCACTTCTTTCAGTTTTTTCACTGTCTCTCATAAACTATGCGTTTTTTCATAAAACATGTTATTTAGGTTTTTAAAGAAAATTAAATTTGCTACAATTTGTGACCAGAACCAGCTATGTAGCACGGAGATCATACCCAATGCAGCCCTCCAAAATTGGCAATATTTTTGCAAAAAAGTGTAATTTTAAAATTTGTTCAACTTTCGACCCCAAAATCGAGGAAAATACAAATTTTAAGTGGTAAAGGTGTTCATAGGAGAAGGTGTTGTAGCGAATGTTATTAGTTTTAATTCAAGCACAGAACGACGCCTGTATGTCTAACAGTTTCCTCACAATGCTTAAAAGTCCCCCCCAAAAAATGGGAAAACTGAATTTTTCGCAAATTGGCTCTGTTGAGTTCTCACGATGTATTTTGAAAGGAAAACCTATGTACATCAGTAAGAAATAAATATTTAGTCTATTAATAACGTATTTACAGTGTAATTATTAATTAAAAGTTGTTTTTATATATCTATATGCATATTTACAAGAGATATTGTTGGGAGATTGTTGGGTTGGAATAGTTAATTTTGCCCGCTTCGTGGGTGGTTCGAAATCGTCAGGATCATCTTGAAAAAATAGGAGTGGCCTATACTGAACCAACATTTTTTTTTGATTTACATTTATTGCAATAACAACCAACTTGGCAAATTTATAATTCTTCGCAATAAACAGTTTTTTTTTAGGTTAGGTAAAAACAAATACAAACAACGAATAAGGTTTACTATAAATTATCATAATTCAATCACCAATTAATATTACTAGTAAACCCCCGTGAAAATCACAGGCGGATTAAATAGATACACATCAGAAATACATCATTCAACAAAATACTACTATTTTAAAACAACACGCTTTATCTAGGCCTACCTAACTATGCTGACAGTGATTTTTAACTTGGTAAATGTGTACAATTATAAGGATTATAAAACTGTTTGAATAGTTAAAATTTTGTATTTATGTAAGGTATTATATATTTAAAGAAACATAAAAATATTATATTTTAATTGCTTTTTATTTCATATTGATAGATCAAATGATTTAGAAGTTATTAATATTGCATGACTTATATTTATTAAAGTTATAAACATAACCCCAAAGGTATAATCTATGCTAGGTTTGTGTATTAAAGGTGATGG
>JAGFPH010004355.1:89051-106519 GCA_018207615.1 Philaenus spumarius | reverse complement strand
GCGATTTTTAAATTATCTAACTTAAATTAATCATAACGCGCGATTTTTTAATTATTTTACAGATTTTGTAATTAATCATAACCCACGATTTTTTAAATATTTTACACTATCTAACTTAAATTAGTCAAAAGCGCTATTTTTAAAATTATATACAATTTTATCTAATGATTCATCTTTCAACGCCACACACGCACGAATTTCAATTAATTTTACATTATCTATCTTGAAATTAGTCATATAGGGTAAAATTTTAGATTACTGTACTTCCACGATCATAGTTTCCACGACCCCCCACTCCTCCTGAAGATATCCGAATATACCCGAAGTTTTCCTACAATAGTTATAATTAAGATCGTCTAATTTCTAAAAGTATGACACGAATAACTATAAATATAACAGGGAATGTGACACAGATTAAAATATAAGAGGAAAAGTATATTAATTTATTGTTTCCAACAACAGTTCCAATGATTTTTATTACGACCACTAGTTTATAAAATACTAGCTGACCCGTACGGCGTTGCCCGTGGTGGTTGGTATTTTCAGTCTTTTTTACGTAATTGTATTCTTTTTAAGTGTTCAGTCAGTGAGTGGTGTTTGGCTTTTATATATATAGATCTTAAATAATATAAGCACTATTGTCATAATAATAAAAGATCTGAAATTATGATTTTAGTAACTTTGATCCCCCCAAACCCCTCCTAAAATTTCGAATTTTTTCATACCTTTTCTTAGTGAGCACCTATGGCCCTAGAGGAAGCTACATACCAAATTTAATTCCAATCCATTCGGTAGTTTTGAAGAAGTCGTTTTTTATAACTTTGATCCCCCAAACCCCCCCTAAAATTTCGAATTTTTTCAAACCCTTTCTTAGTGAGCACCTATGGCCCTAGAGTCAGCTACATACGAAATTTAATTCCAATCCGTTCGGTAGTTTTGAAGAAGTCATTTTTTAATAACTTTGATCCCCTAACCCCCCTAAAATTTCGAATTTTTTCAAACCCTTTCTTAGTGAGCACCTATGGCCCTAGAGGAAGCTACATACCAAATTTCATTCTAATCAGTTAAGTAGTCTTGGAGAAATCGTGATTTAAAAACTTTGAACCCCCCAAATCAGCCCTAAAATTTCGAATTTTTTAAAACCCTTTCTTAGCGAGCACTTATGGCCCTAGAAGAAGCTACATACCAAATTTCGTTCCAATCCGTTCGGTAGTTTTTGAGAAATCGTGATGAGTGAGTCAGTCAGTGAGTGAGTGTGTGGTATTTGGCTTATATATATATAGATATAGAATGCCATCTAAACTCTTTAAATTTTTATATTTCCCGATTTATTATGTACTAAAAGTTTTTAAAATATATTTAAAAATGTTTTATAAATTAAATCATATAAATAATTCTAATTCCACCATTTGGATACGTAAGACAAATGGATAAAAGTGTAAAATTATTAATGTAAATCAAACTATTTGTTTAATAAATCTCACGTTTTGGTTTCAAAATGAATTTTATATAGAAGGAAATAGAAAAATCAGTGCAAAGGATACGAAAAGTCTATTTGGATATGAAAAATGTGTAAAAGTGTATAATAATTAACGTAAATGAATCTATTTGTTTAATTATTTTTAGTAAATCTCAATTTTTGGTTTCAAAGTGACTTTTATGTAGCAGAAAGTGGAAAAATGAAACTTATATAAATGAAAAAATGTAAAAAAAAGTGTACAATAATTAACGTCAATTAGTCTCTTTGATTATTTATTTTTAATCAATCACAAGTTTTAGTTTCAAAATTACTTTTATGTAGCAGAAATTAGAAAAGTGAAATATGAATAATATAAATAGAAGTTTAAGATCTTAAAACAATAATAAACTTGTTATTACATTTATAAAGAAATATTATTTCCCATTTCAAATTTTTATATTTCCCGATTTATTATTTACTAAAAGTTTTCAAAATATATTTAAAACTGATTTCTTAATAATTAGTAAACATAAATATTTCTATTTCCACCACATTGATGGACAAAATATAAACCACTCCACTGGATACTTAAAAAGAATTTATAAAAGTGTACAATAATTAACATAAATGAATCTATTTGATTAATTACTTTTAATAAATTTTAAGTTTTGGTTTCAAAATTACTTTTATGTAGAAGAAAATAGAAAAATTAAATTTATAAAAATGAAAAAATGCTAAAAAGTGCAAAATAATCAACGTAAATGAATCGATTTGTTTATTTATTTTTAGTAAATCACAAGTTTTGGTTTCAAAATGTCTTTTATGTAGAAGAAAATAGAAATATAAGTGCACAGAACAATAATAAACTTGTGTTATTACATTTGTAAAGAAATATTATTCACCATTTCAAATTTTTATATTTTCCCGATTTATTATTTACTAAAAGTTTTAAAAATATATTTAAAACTGATTTCTTAATTAGTAAACATAAATATTTCTATTTCCACCACTTTGATGGAAAAATTATAGCCCCGTCCACTTGGATACTTAAAGAAAAATGTATAAAAGTGTACGATAATTAAAGTAAATTAATCTATTTGTTTAATTAGTTATAATAAATTTCAAGTTTTGGTTTCAAAATGACTTTTATGTAGAAGAAAATAGAAAAATTATATTTATAAAAATAAAAAAATGTATAAAAGTTCAATATTTAACTTAAATAAATATATTTGTTTAATTATTTTTAATAAATCAAAAGTTTTGGTTTCAAAATGACTTTTATGTAGTAGAAATTAGAAAAAATGAAATATGAATAATATAAGTGCACATAATTTTAAGAACTTAAAACAATAATAAACTTGTGTTATTACATTTGTAAAGAAATATTATTTCCCATTTCAAATATGTATTATTTCCCGATTTATTATTTACTAAAAGTTTTCAAAATATATTAAAAAATATTTTCTAAAGTAAATCACATAAAACTTATGATTAAATACTTTAAAAAATATAAAGTATATTAATTTATTGTTTCCAACAGCAGTTCCAATGATTTTTATTATGCCCAGTAGCTTATAAAATATATAGAATGTCATCTAAACGCTTTAAATTTTTATATTTACCGATTTATTATGTACTCAAATTTTTGAAAATATTTTAAAAGCTGTTTTCTAAAGTAAATCATTTTAAATAATTCTAATTCCACCACTTTGATGGACAAATACAGTCCCATCCGCTTGGATACTTTAAGAAAAATTTATAAAAGTGCTAAATAATTAATGTAAATTAGTCTATAATAAGTTTAAATACCATGGACCTTATATGTATTATTTTAGTTAATCACAAGTTTTGGTTACAAAATTACTTTTAGGTTCTATAAATTAGAAAAGTGAAATATAAATATGGATACTTAAGAAAAATGTATAAAAGTGGTAAATAATTTATGTAAATTAGTGTATATGTTTAAATATCATGGACCTTATATGTGTCATTTTAATCAATCACAAGTTTTGGTTCAAAATTACTTTTATGTACCAAAAAATAGAAAAGTGAAATATGAATATAAGCGCGTAGAAGTTTAAGTATGCCTGCCTTATATTATTACATTTGTAAAGAAATTTTATGACAAATTTGTATTATTTCCTTGACAAAGGTACAAGTATTTCTAAAATGATTGCACAAACAACTATAAAATATAACTTGGAATATGACACTAATTAAAAATATTAGAGGAAAAGTATATTAATTTATTGTTTCCAGCAGCATATCCAATGATTTTTATTATGCGCACTAGTTTATAAAATATATAGCTATTTCTAAAGTCATTCATATTCGGTAAATATTAAAATATATAACTTCGAGTATATAAATTCTTAAGGCAAAGAATAATTCATCTGACATTAAAAGTAGTAATTGGAAGTTAAACATATTTAACAAGAGCAAAACTATTATTGGTTTAATTTTTAAAGTTTTAACATTAAGAACTAAGAATAGATGCAAGAAAAAAAAAGAAGTTTTATAAAAGTAAGAGAATTTGATGGAAAACCCCATGGATGGAAAAGTACTGAATGACTAATTTAAAGATAACGCCAACATCCGGTTAAAATTTGACCGTTAGACTAATTATTATTTACATAATTTAATCTCTTATTGACTTTGATTTGTTGACACACTGGACCAAACTTCGGTTGAACTTTGAGAGATAGACTAATTATTTACATTAATTAATATTTACTTACCTTATCTTTGTTGACACAATGGCGCCAGACTCCGGTTGAACTTTGATCGATAGACTAATTATTTACATTAATTAATATCTTATTTACTTACCTTATCTTTGTTTACATAAAAGTCAAAAATTAGCACTATTCGTTATCTATGACCTTTGGATTGTTTACTTAATCCTTATCTTTGTTTACTTAATCCTTATCTTGTTGACACAATCCTTACCTTTGTTTACTTAAGAAGCCAAAAATTAGCGCTATTCCCAGGTTGACCTTTGGACCGTGACCTTTGAACGTCTCGGCGTACTGCCCCTATTACTACTTAAATGTAAACAATGCATATGTTAGTTAAACAGATTGTTAGTAGATTCCGACTTTCATTAAAAATCATATAATATTGCATGCGAAAGTATTTTTAATAATTTTTTAAAGAAAATATTAATTTTAAACTTTTTATTTTTCGCCAATAGCGGGGAACATAAGCTTTAAAATGATGCTTGAATAATTAATTTTGATGAAGAATTAAGGTAAGAGATCCCTTTGAAAAGAAAAAAAAACACACCTTAGAGAAATAACAAATAAAGATACTTTATATCATAAAAATTAAGTGTGTATATTGTCGTTGAGGCATGTAAAATAAATTAAACATACTTTTAGGTTAGGCCTAGATTGATGAACCAACACATAATTTCTTGAATGCGCATTCATTACCATAGCGACCAATTTAGTATAATCAGCTGTTTGTTTTTTGTGCACATCTTTGGCACAGTTCGTTTCGAATTATATAAATTTCATCTTTCAATTGTCATATTTTAATTGTTCATAATGTTGCTAATTTATTGGTATCACAGCTGTTAGACGCTATGGGTTTAACGCCCAACTTCGTCCTATGAATTTTTTCCCACTAAATTTACAAATATTGAAATAAAAATTGTTTTTATCAAAATGAATGTGCAGCCTATGTCACTCGGGGATGGTGTACCTTTTTATTAGTAAAACAATTTTTTCAATCGGTTCGCTAGTTCCAGAGACTACACCTTACATACGGACAAACGAACAACCAAATTTTACCTCTTTATAATATAAGTCTAGATTGGTATTTATTCGTGGGGTTTAAAATTGGAAAAATATCTTAATCTCAAAAACTGAGGAACTTTGTTTTATTTTATAATTTGTAGTTCTACAAAATTAAATATTGTCCAATTTATGAACCTACAGCTTAATGGGGTACAATATGAAATAAATACAGCACTATTCTTACTGAATTCACTTGAACATGTCTCTACTACTTACCAGAGAGCGCTTAGTCCTCTACAGGTTCGTATATATCTCGGCTCCAGCAAGTCACAAGGACGGATATTGGCAATTACGTCATGAAAAGAGTTGAACGCTGGTCGCGACATGCTCCCTGTATAATACCCGTGTTTCTTCATCCGACATTGTTAACAGAGAATAGAGAAACTGTATTTGAGCACAGACTATATAATTACTCTATTAGTAATTCTATAGTCTGTGATTTGAGTTATTGTACGAAGAAAACCTAAAGTCACTAAACATTGTTTTAAGAAAATTAACTCTTGATATCAACATATTTAGTAGCTGTAACGTTTTGAATTTTAAAACAGACTGTTGTTAACTATTACATAAATCTATTAATATTATAAAGAGGTAAAATTTGTTTTTTTTTGTATGTGGGGGATAATCTCTGAAACTACTGAACCGATTGAAAAAATACTTATAATAATAAAAAGCTACACTATCCCTGAGTAACATAGGCTATAATTCATTTTGATGAAAGCATTTTTTATTTCAATATTTGTAAATTAAGTTGGAAAAACATCTTAGGTTAGGCCTGGACTGATGAACCAACACATGTATTTACATTTGTTACCATAGTAACAAATGGAATTAAATTAATAGATAAAACAGCTGTTTGCTCCAGTATTTTCATTAACAGCTGATTTCAAACTTTGAAGCAATTATTTGTATTTCTAACTTTTAGGTTAAGTCTTTATTAAAGTGTAGACCTGAGACTTGCTGGTTCTTTTGATGTTTATTATATTGCTGTTATAAAATATACGAAATAATTTGATTTGAACATTTATCATTATTTACCATCTTAATTTTAAGGTTATTAGCCTATTAATCCTACACCTTTATTATAAATAAAACATAACATATGTTTATAGAAGGTTCCATTCGGGGTTGGTGTGCGGAGCACGCAGCGGTCTCTCCTGGTACTAAGTAAAGGTAGTAGAATAATTGTAGCTTTACTATTTTAGCTTTGGAGTTAATATTAATCCAACACCTTTATTATAGGTTGGAGGTTGGCGTGCGGAGCACGCAGGGGTTTCCCAATTATTTTTAAAATAACAATTAGTTTTGTTCCTTTTTCTACAAGATATTTATACGGAACAATAGGAACAAAACCCGGAGCCACGATAGCCGTGGTTGTTAAGGCGTTAAAGCTTTATCAATCGTCATGGCAACCATCAATGGAAAAGTTCCGTTTTCAATTACCATTGACCCCGAATAATTTTCTAAGTGGTTTCTTAACAGACAACCATTAAATGGCTGTGGTTCGGATTCAACGTAAAACTGTAGGTCCCGTCTTAATTAGCTTTAAAACAGCAGAACGTTAAAATAGGAACAAAATCCTAAAATTACAACAAGATTTAAGTTATCTATTGTTCTTAAGAAGAAACTACCTATTCGTTAACTATTTTTATGCCATTGCCCAGAATATCGTAAAAACATTTGTGTTATACTATGTGAAACGTGAATCTCAAAAGATTTTCTTGCGACCATTTTGTCAAAATGTCATTCTCGTGTTTCCTCAGGTATACCGACTGAACAACGCTTCATGTTATCTAATTAAGTTTTGAGTCGAGACAAATTTACCTCCAAGGGTTGAAACAGTAAACTTCGCATAGTTTGTCAACCGAATTACAAATCTCCATCTCTGGTGACCTCATCAAAGTAGGTGAATCTGTTAAAATAATTAAACTCTCTTGCTATTTAAACTCGGAACAGTCAATTAACTTAGACAAAGGCATATATGACGTAACACTATACGTTTATAAACGGCTCCAGTAAGCGCCGTGAAAAGTCAAAGGCAGATTAATGAGATACACATTAGAAATTCATCATAAAAAAAAGTATTTACAAACAATTATTTTTTGGGTTTTTATGGCCGAAAATGGGATTGTTTTTCAAAACCTTTTTTCTTGCATCTATACAGGCATAATTGACGTGATTGGTGCAAATTTGTTCGAAATCGATCGAATAGTTTTTTCTCTAGTTAATAATAATAATATTTATTAGTTAATCGCCTACTCTAATATCACCTCTCCTACCCCTCCTACAATTATGAAGTCACAGTGAATCTGTTTGATAATTTAAATATGTTTGTGAGAAAGTTTGTGCCAGTTTCTGGTACCGTTTATTCATCTGTAGTGAACAAAATTACTCACAAAGTTTTTGTAGTTAGTCTAACGGTTTTAGTCAACATATGACACAACTACAATCAATATGAATCAGCTGTTTACTTTATTGCTCGCATAGCGATAAACGGACGTTTTAAAATGTGTTTTTAAATCGTAAAATAGCACTTTAAGGTCAGTTGTAGGAAAATATATACTATATTTTGTATAAGATTTTATGGAGTTTATGGATGTTACCGAGGTGGTCCACTAGGATTTGAAAGTCGGCATTTCTGAGAAATCGGAGGGTTGATAGTTCCGCAAAACATATTAGTGACATGGCTAGTACAGCAGTGGCCATCGGCACCAGTCTTAGCGCCTGTAAATTGCAAGTCCACACTCGTGAGTAGTACACAGTAAAAGTCCTTTGGATATGCCAAAGCAGAAATATTTTTTATCGTTATAAATTATACTTCTCCGGTACAGCTTCCCAAACAGCAGGCTGCATCCAATGAGAATGGACATAAATTAATTACTGGTTCATATTTTAAATTAATTAAATTTGTACATTAATCGATGATCAATCAGTTAATTTCGTTATAGTCTAGATGAAACGGACGTTAAAATATATTCAGTGCGTGTTTGGCCGTGTCTGGCTTTACGCGATGTTGATCCAAGATAAAAGAGAGAAATAAAACAAGTTTTGTTTAAATAGCCAACGCTTTCATACAACTTTTGGAAAACATAAAGCAATGAATATTCATAACTTGTTTAATGACTGAGGACTTCGTTATATGTTGTGCGCGTTGGTACTGATTTGATTTCACATTTCAAATATACAAAACTGCATGTAAACTTCAATAATTCGATCACCTAGCAGAACAGCTGACGTAAGTTTAGCGAATTTCCAAAATTAAATTTATATATTTCAGGGTTTCAACCAACAATTTTGGGAAATTGGTTTGTTCACGAAGACGCTGAATAGCAGTCTATGTGTATACTGGCCCTGGGTTAACTTCCCAGATGCACTCCTCGTGCTACCAGGCGCGTCCACAGTTTGCGGATAGTGGCACGACCAGCAATGGTCAGCTGCGAAATAAGCGGGTGAATAAAGTAACCTGACGAATAAGCAGCCGCGGACAATGAGGAGGGTTAGTGTTCCACCATACGGCACTAATACTTAAACCTTTGGGAGCCTACCCAATCCCATGTCCCATGGGTAACGGGCGGTTCCCCTCGATACTGATATGGGGTAAGGCATGTGCGAAAGTGCTGCTTGCCGGGGCTTGGGAAACCTTGCCAACAACGAGTACCTCAGGAATGAACTTAGGTTTCCCCTTGAAGGGCTTCAGGATGGAATTCCTATGATACTTGCAGGGAGTGCATGCACAGGGCTAGCGTTATACCCCATGATGCTAGCCCTTAAAGCATTTGGGTGTATAAACATTTCCATGTCCAAATAAGTATGTGGGTAACGGGCGGCACCCCTCGGTACTGATATGGAGGAAGGTAAGCACATAAGTGCTGCCTGCTGGTCACTTGTTCTTGGGGCTTGGGAAACCTTGCCATCAACGAGGACCTGCAGATAATGTCTTGTACTTCTTGTACGCAGAGAATGGGACGGTATCCAGAAGATCTGAAAGCCATTAGGATTTCACGGGGAGGTCCGGTGGACCTGAAGGATATCACCGAAGCCGTAGCTGGATTTTTTCTGGCGGGCCAGTAACCAGTCTTGGCCTTATAGTGGTGGACGTGTTACTACGGTCTCACGGCGCACATACTGGTACCACGGGAGGTTTAGGCCTTCAGTACCGTAGCAGTTGGACTCGTGGGGGCAGTGTCACTGTAGATATAATCACCCTGTAACAGTCTAGGCAGGAGTGTTGGTGAAAATCCCGCTGGGATAACACGCGCGCATCTAACACAACTTGTGTTCTTCTCTTATACAATTGTCTATGTGTATGCAATTTATTAGTAGAATTTGTTTGCAACTAAGCCTCAAGCTTCGACTCAAGTGCTTTGCGAGTTTGCACCTCGTCCTTGCGACCTCGGGTTATGGTCTGCTTCGCTTCGCTCGCAGCGTTAGAACACGGCCGTCGGCCTTGGATCAGGAGATGGTCACGGTAAAATCTCTCACGTGTAGCGGGTAATTTTACGGCATTTTACGTTTCGATCGATTTTGTGGGAACTAAGCGAGCTATAAGGTCGTGTAAAAGAATTGCGCAGAATAATGTCTTACATTTATTTTTGTAGATAAACCCTAAAAAGTTTCATTTTAGTACACAAAAACTATATAGTTACTTCTTGTCAAAAAACTTACTTCCGGTTGTTGAATTATTTTGGATATCGAACTCTTCGAGCGAATTAGACAGCCAACGTGTATACCAAATCGGACTTAAAGTGCGGCCTTTAGAGTAAGAATACATATGGACATATATACCGGGAGTCTCGGAAGTTCGCCATTTTAAATGTAAATTATGTTCCGGCGAGGAACATTTGATCGTACGCTTTTTGCGGTTATAAAACTTGTGATATCTTTATTCTGAATGTAGAAAGACAGTGTTCTATTCAGTGCTAACAATGGTGGGTAAAGAAAGCAGGTTTTTTATATCCTTGACATTACAGAGGGAACATGTCGCGACCAGCGTTCAACTCTTTTCATCGCGTAATTGCCAATATCCGTCCTTTTCCTTTGCTGGATCAGAGTTATAAGACATTGTGGACGACTACGAGCGTTCTGGTAAATATAATTATAATAGAGTTTTGTTTAAATGAATTTAGAAATACAAAACATGTTTATTACAATTAGATGAAATCTTTATATGTTTTTTAAGGATTTTAAAGAACGTTTTATTGTCTTTTAATAATATATTACGTCTTTTTTGTACCTTACATAAAGGTAGACCAGTTTGTTTTCTATCCACTATAGTTTCTAAACATTATTGACAAAGACATATTACTGATGTCCTGTGATCGCTTCTTTTCGGAGACTGAAGGTCTGGTTGAAGCAGTCTACCGTGGTTTAGATTCATAATTACTGTTTTGGACTACCTGAGAAACATTTACGCCGAATAAAAACACTATCCCCATCACGGAACTTGCAACTACAATTATCCAAATTTGTTATACATCAAGATGTACTGGCCAGATGCATATAAAAAACAAAAAGGTAACAGATTTTGCTTCGAAAAGTCTTTTTTAGATATTGGTCCAAAAATATGTTATGAATTGCCTTTACACATAAAAAAGAACCTGAACTATATTACATAGTCAATGAATATTCCAATATAGTGGACAAACGCCTATAATTTATCCATATTTTAAACAGTCGCCTATATTTTTCAAAATAAACAAAGGAATATATTTTTCAGTATGGTAGACAATAGCAAATATTTTTCAGTATAGTAATTAATCATTAATATTTTTTCAATATGGTAAAGAACGATCTACATTTTTCAAAAAAAAAAAAAAAATTTTCATAACCAATAGTTTATATTAAATATGCTAGACAATAAAAAAATATTTGTTTAGTACAGTATTCAAACGACTACATTTTTTAAGTATAGTAAATAATTACCTATATTTGTTCAGTATAGTAAATCATAGCCAGTATTTTTCAGTATAGTAAACGATAGCCTATATTGTTTCAATTATCAAAGAACTACCAATATGTGTCCATATAAACAATCGCCTATATTTTCAGTATATTAAACAATTGCTTATTTTTTTCAGTATGTTAACCAATCACCTGTATTTTTTTAAAATATAGTCTCTATTGCCTATATGTTTTCAATATAGTAAACCATCTACTATATTTTTTCAATACAATAAATAATATTTTGTATATAGAAGAACATAAACAATTTGTTTCAGTAAACTAAATATTTTTTTTCAGTTTAATAACCAATCACATATATATGGTTTAAATATATTAAACAATTGCCCGTATTAAAAAAAATAGTAAACACTCTCATATATTTTTCCAATACAATAAACAATATTTTCAAATATAGTAGATAATCAACTATTGTTTTCAGTATACTAACAATTGCTTATATCATTCAGTATATTAACCAATCTATATATATAAAAGCGAAATACCACTCACTCACTCACTCACTCACTGACTCACTCATCACGATTTCTCAAAAACTACCGAACGGATTGAAATGAAATTTGTTATGTAGCTTCCTCTAGGGCCATAGGTGCTCACTAAGAAAGGGTTTGAAAAAATTCGACATTTTAGGGGGGTCTGGGTGATCAAAGTTATTAAATCACGATTTCTTCAAAACTACCGAACGAATTGGAATGAAATTTGGTATGTAGCTTTCTCTAGGGCCATAGGTGCTTACTAAGAAAGGGTTTGAAAAAATTCGAAATTTTGGGGGGGTCTGGGGGGATCAAAGTTATTAAATCACGATTTCTTCAAAACTACCGAACGAATTGGAATGAAATTTGGTATGTAGCTTCCTCTAGGGCGATAGGTGCTCACTAAGAAAGGGTATGACAAAAATTTTGAAATTTTAGTAGGGGTTTGGGGGGATCAAAGTTACTAAAATCATAATTTCAGATATTTTATTATTATGACAATAGTGCTTTTATTATTTATGATCTATATCTTATCTTCTAAAGCGAGAGATAATAATTGTCTGTCTGCTAAATGAATCTGGAATCTCCGTCTAAGGATTTTTGATTTTTTGATTTTATGTGGGGCTTTTGGACACGAGAAATCGATTGGAAATGGTCACCAGTCTGGAAAATTCGTTTTCTACGTCTTTTTATTAAATGAAAAAGTGAAATTTGTCCATTTTAAACAATACAAAGCACAGCTGATGCAAATGTTTTCAATGTCATTACAATAATCATCTGTTTTCTTTTAAACAAAGCACAGCTGATGCAAATGTTTTCAATGCCATTACAATAATCATCTTTTTTCTTTTAAACTGTATTTTATTAGAGGTAAGCCTAATGTTGTATCTATTTATAGTTACCATGACAACGAATACTTCTGCTAAATAAACATACCCTTTATTTAGTTGTTTAATGTTATAGGCCTAACCTAAACGATGTTCACGGAAATTTGCAATAATAGTTATTGACGTGAGCGAACTAGGCCCTGCTTATAATCGAGCATTAGCTCGGTCTCCTGGTACTATATATAAGCCAAATACCACTGACTGACTGAACACTTGAAAATAATACAATTACGTTAAAAATATTGAAAATACCAACCACCACGGGCAACGCCGTACGGGTCAGCTAGTTCAGTATATTAACCAATCATCTATATTTTTTTCAACATAGCAGACATAGACTATATTTGTTCAATATATTAAATATTCGCTTATATCTTTTAAATTACTAATTTCTAATTTACTATGCAAAAAGGATACATCGTCAGTTGCAACGGGGTGGATACGACATTGTTTCGTTGCCATCAGCGGTAGATCATATTGATGTTACAAAAACAGTGCTGCGACGTTTTTAGTTAAAATATTAAGTTTTAAAGAATTTTAACTGACTTGATTCTTCTTTGTAACATTTTTGTCCTTGTTCATCTGTCCATCACTTTAACTTTTAAAACTTCATCGCACCTTACTAAACTTATTTCCTTCAGTCCCTTAAATCCCAAAGTTACTCTGGTCACATGCTGGCCTATACACTTCTCTAAGCATCACCTTATTTATTCAACTCTTTCCCTGACACTTCTACAAGTTAACTCCCTCGTTGCGTTACTGTTGGACTTTTAAAAGTGTTTCGCTGAAGTGGTCAACTTAACGTGTATTCAAAAATAAACGGTACCAGAAACTGGCACATACTTTCTCACAAACATATTTAAATTATTAAACAGATTCACTGTGACTTCATAATTGTAGGAGGGTTAAGAGCGGTGATCTTAAACTAGGAGATTAACTAATAAATAGTATTAGTATTAGCTAGAGATAAAACTATTCGATCGATTTCGAACAAATTTGCACCAAACATGTCAATTAGGCCTATATAGATTCACAAAAAAGTTTAGAAATTTTTGAAAAACAACCCCTTTTTGGCCAAAAAAACCCAAAATCAGTTATAATTATTAGCTAAACGAAAAAACATTTTTAAAAAGATGCGGTTTTCTGCATATGGTAGGGTACATTAAGGGCAACAAATTTTATCAAAATCATTGTAGCTGTTTTAAAAAAAATAATAACTGATTGTTTGGGGTGTTTTAGTCAAAAAGAGGGTTGTTTTAAAAAAATCGCCTGCAAATTGGTCCTCTATTGGTTATTCTGAACCAATTTTAAGTTATCTTCATCTCAGTTGATCATAGAATTGCATCCAATCTGAAAACAAAAAACGTCGAAATTAATTTTGCAAAGCAAGGAAACAGTGAATTAAAGTTTGAAATTAATTCTTAACCTATGAACGCAAAACTAGTTAATGGAACCAACATTTGAAAATATTAAATATTAGCAGGCAGTGCTGAATAAATGAGTGACAGAAATATCTTGTAAATATTGAGATTTTACTGGCCCTAAAACGCATAGCGAGTGCTGTCCAAATACTTTGATTCCTATTTAGGCTTACACACCTGTTCAGTTATGCTGCAGTGAGCACAAAAACCATAATTGCCGCAATTTTGTTTGATCTGCGTTTTACTTTCTACGAACAATATTTTAGACTTTTATGAAAATAAAGAGTTATTTCTTAAAACGTAAAAGTTTTATTTTCCAGTTTTATACTAGCTTTATAGCCCGTATCCGGTTTCTATAACAATCTAGAAAGTTCGAAACAGGGCAGTCACATTGATATTCCAGATCCTTCTGGAATATTCTATAGCATTCTGAAACATTCTACAACCTTTTCGAACATTGTAGAATATTCTTAAAACATTTGGAATGTTAAAACATTCTGGAGGCTTGTAGAACATTCAGAAAACATCTAGCCGGTCTCTGCCTATCAGCACTGAATTCCCAGCACTCAAAATCGTCCAAGGTTTTGTATTTCAACCATGTTTTTATAAGTTTATTTTAAACCAATAAAAAGGTGTTCCATAGCTTTTTTGTAGATTAAGGTTTAAAGAATTCATATGACAGTAAAAAAATGATTGAAATAAAATTAACAGAGTTATTAGCTCAAGAAACAAGAAATGACCGTTAGACAACGTGGGAAGTGTTGGTACATGGGTTGACATCAATATCACGACGCTTTAACATCGTTTGTTTTCATTATTTATAATATTGGAATGATATGGAACTGTAAATACATTGTTAAGTTTTACTTATTTAAGTAAGTAAATATTTAATTCTATGTTTTCCCTCAATAACGTGATATTTTTTAGCTACCTTACGCATTATTAACCTAAATAAAACGCAATGCCCCCTAAAATAAAATCTTTAGCAGTTAAAGCTCAAGAAAAGAAAAAAACGTGTACTAGAAACCCCGGTATCGCGGGAATTGCGAAATAAAGTTTCACTGACTAAACTAAAGTAAGCTTACTTCCTTACTGACACACTATTTTTAACCTAAGCTCAAAACCACATTTGTTATTTCAACGAGTGAGGTCTACTGTTCACAGAACTACTAGTATATTACTAGAATGATTTGATGATACTGGACATTACAAATCAAGTCCAGTAATATAAAAAGCGGCCTTCTGGACATTACCTAACCTAACCTAACCTAACCTAACCGAACCTAATACTCCTCGATTTATAAAGTAACATTGTAATTTTAGTTTAATAAAAATATGACAATTATTTACTCCTTCACCAATTAATCTCATTGAGCCGGGCATTGAAGATATTAACCCTGTCACTTCTGCATCACTGAGCAGACCCTTTGATAATTTATGGCATCGGCGCTGAGGAGACTAATTGGCCCTCGTCGCTGTGGAGACTTGGCGCTGTGGAGACGTCACTCTCCAAACCCAACCCCTGCAGCTCTAAACCGAAACCTTCTCCATGGACGGGGGATGGAGGCCGCATACCACCACCTTGGGGCTGCCTAGGGAGTTTGTGGAGTTATAGCGTCACTCACGGAAGAAGTATGCTTTCTTAGTGTGCTTATTTACGCTAGTATACAGTTCACTTATTGAATGAAGTGTGGCATTTCAGAATAATATAAATCAATTCAGTTGAGAAGTTATAACGTACAACGTACTGATTTCTGAAAACAAACAAGTAACTTTATAATTACAATGCATCGTCTAAAGTATCTTCATGATAACTTTATCGTATTTTCTTCATCAAACTAAATGTATCATCTCTAAATATATGCTTTGATTATCAGTATTTAAATAGAAGTTTAAAATATAGCCCGGCTTTATGTAAAATATTTTGTATTTAAAACTATTAGAGTTGAGAACAATATAAACAATGTGGTTTCGTCACTCTTTATTGCCGGTTCCACAAAACGACGACACTATAGTAAAAAACAATAATAACTTCAAACTATAGTAAATTTGAAGAAACTATTACAGCAAAACTAGTAGAAATATTTTTACTATTTAAACTGAAGAGATTTAATTTTAGCATTAAAAGAAGTCGCAGCTGTAAAGCATTGAGTTTCACCAGTGAAGTAAAAAATTGCACGAAGCCATTGTTAGACGTAATCACTTCGAACATTGCTTCAGCTGTGACGCCATTAGTGCAGAGCAAATAAAGGGTAAAGATGCATCATTAAGCCAGAATAAAATGGCGTCCTCAAAATTAACGCAGTCCTAGTTCCAGTATTTGTAGTTGTTAGTTTATTCTACCATTGTCGGATAGTGTATTATATTAGTGGTGTACACCAGCGATTTCACAAAATCCTAGCCGTCAAAATTTTAACAAGTCATCATTTCGTGGGAACCCTGATTTGCAGGCTTGAAACCCTTGCACTAAAGTACAGCCGAAAACCTGCAAAATGTACGCCCTTTTTTCATTTGTTCGGCCAAAAATTACCGAAGGAGTTCCCAGACGAAAAGAATTACCCATAGCTTTTTCAAGGTGATCAAATTTGATATAATTTAAGATTTCATCAAATACCACTAAGAATACCGTCGCGTGTCGGCCAATAGGATGGGCGCGCAGCGTTGCCATATCTACTAGCCTCGAACACTCCTGGTATTTACCGCTCGAGGCTTGAGCGCACAGTTTAAAGAATTATAAATGCGTTAAGTCATCCGCGTTCAGTTAGAAGCGTGGGAAGAACGTGACAACTTGCAATAAGGCGATTGGAGCGTTCAAGGTCTCGGTGTACACAAGCCCGTCCCTCAACGGTATTCTTTCGTGGTCTTTGATATAGAGGTCGGTAGCCTCAGCAGTTTCAGAGATACAGATCTGCATAAACGAGTAATTAAAAAAAGAATGTTTTAACTTATGGACAATAGTTGGATGAAACTACACTCCTTCACATTGTAACACCCCGACATGTGTTCTGGGGACCATGATCGGTGCTCGTTTACTGCTCCCCAACACTATAACCATAAGAGTCAATGGAACTGCTTATCTTGCCTGTGGAAATTCTGTAATTATTGCTTTCTCCTGCTAATTTTGGAATTTACAAACGGAATTTCTAACACTCGGAACATTCTATAAATTATTTGAATTTGTAATAACCTAAATGAAATAAAATTTTATTTTAAATACCACTTTTGTTGGATATTTTTACATTGGAAATATTGGTTTGCAGGCTTTGTTATGAGACAATGAAATTTATGATCACTGATTACGGTCTTTCCTCATGTTACGATACTAGTTATTTGTTTTATGTTCTTCTTTGTTTATAAAACTAACCCAGAAAATATGAATTAATTTTTAAAATTATTATTATTAATTTACTACAATTAAGTTTACACTTATCTAGCAGCTTTAGCTTCTAGTAAAGCCACTGTGTGTC
>JAGFPH010004355.1:75261-86610 GCA_018207615.1 Philaenus spumarius | reverse complement strand
AGTTATTCAAGGTTGCATTTTACGCCGTGTTCCGCTTGGCAGAGCAGAAATAATGTTTTACTTATCCCTGGGTCACAATATTATACACAAAGTATTGCATCCTGTTTTATAAATTAGTCAATACTGTTTGCGTTTTGCCAGTTATCCAAGGTGGAATTCAAACACGTTTAATTCAGAATAATAATGTGGTTAACAATTTGTTTCAAAACAGTTCAAACCATTCTCATTCCTGATATTTCCCCGCAGCTGTTATTTCTTCTTCGAATGTAAACACACCAAGATCTCTGTGAATGCAGTCATTACGAACGTACCACGGAGCGTTGACAATGCTTCCGAGTACTTTATTTTTATTGACATATTTCTGGGGTACACAGGTTGAACAGACCGCCCGTGCAGAATGTACAGCGATTGCACTAAATGAGCTGCAGCCTTCGTTTAAGCTTAAACTCCCCTATTTCGCCCTTAGAGAATTCAGTAAACATTTTTTCAAATCTGCCCGAAATTTCTTTTTTTTTGGGGGGGGGGGGGGCGTTTTTGGAAAATGTTAAAACATAAAGGTAGGTCGAGTGCTAACCTCATTTTTCAGAGTTTCACTGATCATTTTGGAAAACAATTTAAACTTATTTTTCTGAGTATGTACAGGTTGTTAGAAAATGTAGTGTTTTGCAGTTAATTTGCCTTTGATTGTTACCACAAAACGTAACCTATATAAACCAAATGTTATCCTAGATTTATGAGAAGAAACCCTTTCCAAAAATGTGCTTAGGTTCACTTACTCAAAAATTTTCAAATTTTAAAAATACAAAAAGAAAACAGATTGAAACTCAGAAATTCCAAATAGTAACGTTAGTCGTGAAGCTTTGGAAAGGTCTTTCAAAAACAAACATTTTTTGTATTTAAAGTTTGACTTTATCTATAACGGATCAAATTGGCGCCTGGGAAACTTATTTTGACACACGGATGGTCTGATTCTTTGTAAATATTAATGTATTTAATAATAAGTGAAAAGTTATGTTACTATCGAGATGTATTTTTAGTTTCATTTATGGATTTTTGTGCATTATGTTAGTGCCGATCGTTGTATACTATTTACGCAGGAAATAAATTATTTATTAATATTATTATTTATCACTCTAGGACGGCGTAGCCAGTGGAGTTGAAATTTTTCACATTACTCATCGGTGTAAAGACCTGGTTTGACAAAAATAATATTTTTTTTTCAATAACTCGTTTCAAAATGGCGGCCATTTGAACATTTTAAATGAGAAAACTCAAACCCGTAAATTTGATCAAAAACAAACAAATTTGCAAAGTACACAAAATTTGATTATTTTAACACTACCAAGTAAAATTTTTTAACACAACTTACGAAATGAGGAAGCACAATGTCAATTTCAAAGGTAATGCCGAGTAAACAATTGTAACACAACTTACGAAATGAGGAAGCACAATGTCAATTTCAGAGGGATTTATAAGTAAACTAGATTAACACAACTTACGAAATGAGGAAGCACAATGTCCGTTTCAAAGGTATTACCAAGTAAACAATTGTAACACAATTTGCAAAATGAGTAAGCATAATGTCAATTTCAGAGGGATTACCGAGTAAACTAGTTTAACCCAACTTACGAAATGAGGAAGCATAATGTCAATTTCAGAGGGATTACCAAGTAAACTAGTTTAACACAACTTACGAAATTAGGAATACAATGTCCATTTCATAGGGATTACCGAGTAAACTAGTTTAAAACATCTTACGAAATGAGGAAGCACAATGTAAGTAAAGTAATATGGTAACGGTAAATCAGCGCAGCATACAACTCAAATAATTGATCATGCAAATGAATTATTGTCTACTCTTTCTTCCAACGGATGTTGAACATGTAATGCCGTCAAGCATCTAAAATACTCCAATTAAACTTCTTGTAACCGACAAATACCGTTTTAGGTATTCGAGACCATATGAAGTGATTTCAACTTTTGTTGGGGTTTTGCGTCTTTCCGTGCAAGCATTTAGCTAACAGATTGTCTTCAGACTGGTCTCTGAGTTTAGGTTTTACGGGCACTAGTACTTCATACGGCAAGGTATTTGCTAAGCAAAGAGGAATAAGTTAGAAATTTATCTATGAAATAAAGCAAGACAATTTTAAAGTAATTACTGCAATTAAAACATCGTATATCATATTATTTCGCGGCTTATTGCCAGTCAATGAAATGCAAACCCTTCACAAAAATAACAAAAAGGAAAGTCATCCTTATAATGTGTTATTTACAATTTAAAATAACTGTTTAGTCAAATAAAACAAGATTGTTTTTGGAGGCATTCTTCCCCCAACTAGGTCTATTGTTCCGGGGAGGAACATTTGATTATACGCTTTTTACGGTTATAAAACTTGTGATATCTTTATTTTGAATGTAGAAATACAGTTTGCTATTCAGTGCTAACAATGGTGGGTAAAGAAAGCAGGTTTTATTTTATATCCCTGACATTACAGAGGGAACATGTCGCGACCAGCGTTCAACTCTTTTCATCGCGTAATTGCCAATATCCGTCCTTTTCCTTTGCTGGATTAGAGTTATATTAGACATTTTGGACGACTACAAGCGTTTTGGTAAATATAAATATAATAGAGTTTTGTTTAAGTGAATTTAGAAATAACTAAACATGTTTATTATAATTAGATGAAAACTTTATATGTTTTTTAAGAATTTTAAAGAACGTTTTATTCCGTTTTAATAAACTACTGTACTGTGTCTTGTTTATATCTTACATAAAGGTAGACCAGTTTGCATTCTATCCACTATAGTTTCTAAACATTATTGACAAAGACATATTACTGATGTCCTGTGATCGCTTCTTTTCAGAGACTGAAGGACTGGTTGAAGCAGTCTACCGTCGTTTGGATTCATAATTACTGTTTTGGACGACCTGCGCAACATTTACTGCCAGTCAAAACACTTTCCCTGCCACGGAACTTGCAACGACAACTATCCAAATTTATTATGAATTAAGATGTACTGGCCAGATGCATATAAAAAACAAAAAAACAAAAAAGCTAACATATTTTGCTTCAAAAAGTATTTTTGTATATATTGGTACACAAAGATTTTATAGATATTTTAATCAAGAAAAACTTTTAGTTTGTCTTAGTATCAAGACAAACCTGATCTATATTATATAGTCAATATATATAGTTGAGAAACTCCTATATTTTTCAAAATAACCAAAACAATAAATTTGTTCAGTATACTAAACAATAGAAAATATTTTTCAGTATATTATAATCCCCAGTATGTTTTCAATGTGGTAAATAATGACCTATATTTTTCAAAAGAAATAGAAGCTTATATATAATACAGTACAATACCTTTATCCGGGAGTCGATTTCCGGGAGTCGTAAGGTGCGCAACTACTTACTGTGTTTTTTAAATGTGTTGTGCGTTTTGTGTTTGTGTATGCGTATTTAACGTTTTGAGGACCTCCATGTATAGAGGGACTTTCTAATGATTAGATAAATTCTCGAAACGCATCAAAAACTTTGAACAAGTTTTAAACAATGAGGTTTACTGACGGGAAATAAAAGGTATTGTACTTTATTATATATATTAGTAACCTGGATACTGGAAAAATGAATTTATTATTAGAAGTTTATATATCTTAAATATGCTAGACAATAGAAATTTTGTCAGGACAGATGAACAAGGACGAAAA
Organism: Philaenus spumarius; assembly: GCA_018207615.1. Taxonomy (NCBI): domain Eukaryota; kingdom Metazoa; phylum Arthropoda; class Insecta; order Hemiptera; family Aphrophoridae; genus Philaenus; species Philaenus spumarius. Next base: position 82,898 of record JAGFPH010004355.1, on the reverse strand, counting down.
TGTTACAAAGAAGAATCAAGTCTGTTAAAATTCTTTAGAACTTAATATTTGAAATAAAAACTTCGCAGCACTGTTTTTGTAACATCAATATGTTCTACCGCTGATGGCCAGGAAATAATGTCGTATCCACCCCGTTGCAACTGATGATGTTTCTTGACCTAATTGTAATCGTTCCTTTCTACGTAGTGAATTAGAAATTAGACATTTAAAAGATATAGTCGATGTCTACTATGTTGAAAAGAATATAGATGTTTGGTTAATTTTATACTGAACAATATAAGCAGTTGTTTAGTATACTGAAAAAACATAGTTTGTGATCTACTATATTGAAAAATATTGTTTATTGTATTGAACAAATATAAGAGATTGTTTGCTATTTTGAAAAAAGAATTATAGGTGATTGGTTATTAAACTGAAAAAATAAGAAATTTTTTAGTGTACTGAAAAAAATTGTTAATGATCTACTATATTGAAAAAATATAGATTAGTTATTATACTGAAGAAAATAAGCAATTGTTTAATGTACTGAAAACAAAATAGTTAATGCTCTACTATATTGAAAAATGTTGATTTTTGTATACAAAAAAATATAGGCGATTGTTTACTATATTGAAAATATTTTCGATTATTTATATTGACACATATAGGTGATTCTTTACTACACCGAAACAATATGGGCTATCGTATACTATACTGAAAACATATTGGCTATGTCTACTATAATGAAAAAAATGTAGGAAATTATTTACTATACTTATAAAATATTGACGAATGTTTATATTGACACATATAAGTGATTCTTTACTATACTGAAACAATATGGGCTATCGTATACTACTCTGAAAACATATTGGCTATGATTTATTATACTGAAAAAAATTTAGGTAACTATTTACTATACTTAAAAAATATAGTCGTTTGAATACTATAAACAAAATTTCTATTGTCTAGCATATTTAAGATATATAAACTTCTAATAATAAATTCATTTTTCCAGTATCCAGGTTACTAATATATATAATAAAGTACAATACCTTTTATTTCCCTTTAGTAAACCTCATTGTTTAAAACTTGTTCACAGTTTTTGATGAGTTTCGAGAATTTATCTAGTCATTAGAAAGTCCCTCTATACATGGAGGTCCTCAAAACGTTAAATACACATACACAAACACAAAACGCACAACACATTTAAAAAACACAGTAAGTAGTAGCGCACCTTACGACTCCCGGATATGGACTCCCGGATAAAGTTATTGTACTGTATTATATATAAGCTTCTGTTTCTTTTGAAAAATATAGGTCATTATTTACCACATTGAAAACATACTGGGGATTATAATATACTGAAAAATATTTTCTATTATTTAGTATACTGAACAAATTTATTGTATTGGATATTTTGAAAAATATAGGAGTTTCTCAACTATATATATTGACTATATAATATAGATCAGGTTTGTCTTGATACTAAGACAAACTAAAAGTTTTTCTTAATGAAAATATCAATAAAATATTTGTGTACCAATATATACAAAAATACTTTTTGAAGCAAAATCTGTTAGCTTTTTTGTTTTTTGTTTTTTATATGCATCTGGCCAGTACATCTTAATTCATAATAAATTTGGATAGTTGTCGTTGCAAGTTCCGTGGCAGGGAAAGTTTTTTGACTCGCAGTAAATGTTGCGCAGGTCGTCCAAAGCAAAAAAACCAGAACAAATCAGTTATAATTTTGTTTATAAAAAAACGGATATAACGGTTTTGATAAAATCTGGCTTATTTATAGAGCGTAATGTACCCTACCATATGCAGAAAACCGCATCTTTTTAAAGATTTTCGTTTAGCTAATAATTAGCCTATAACTGATTTTGGTTTTTTTTTTCAAAATTGTTCAAAACCTTTTTTTTGTGAATCTATACAGGCCTAATTGACATGTTTGGTGCAAATTTGTTCGAAATCGATCGAACAGTTTTATCTCTAGCTAATAATAATAATATTTATTAGTTTATCTCCTAGTTTAAAATCACCGTTCTTGCCCCACCTACAATAAATTATGAAGTCGCAGTGAATCTGTTTAATAATTTACGGGGTGGATACGACATTATTTCCTGGCCATCAGCGGTAGAACATATTGATGTTACAAAAACAGTGCTGCGAAGTTTTTATTTCAAATATTAAGTTCTAAAGAATTTTAACAGACTTGATTCTTCTTTGTAACATTTTCGTCCTTGTTAATCTGTCCTGACAAAATTTCTATTGTCTAGCATATTTAAGATATATAAACTTCTAATAATAAATTCTGTTTAATAATCAGAAACATCTAGCCAGTCTCGGCATATCAGCACTCAATTCCCAGCTAATTCAGCGTCTTATCATAAGAAGCCTATTGGTGTAGTGTGCTCTTTTCACAACCATATCTCCAAATTCTAAAGTAACATAACATTTTATGTAATTTTATATCGTACTTGTGAGATGCTCGCAGTTAATCTTGAATGACTACGTAGAGCCACTTATTGACCGAGCGAAGCGAGGTCTCGGTTTTAGCTTGACCGTTCGGCATTTTATTTCGTCTGTGTGTCTGTCTCACGATTATGGCCAAACGCCTTGACCGATTTTGATTATTTTTTGCATGAATGTTCCTTATTCCTAGGCCGAGCCATGTATATATATACTGTTTTTTTTTTCATTTTTCATTTTTAACCCCTTAAATAGAATAAAAATGACGGTCAGACCGTTTCTCTCAGTTTAAGCTTTTTTCCAAAGCCAGTTTGTGGCTTAACCGTAAGCTGAATTTGAAAACTAATGGTATTTTGAGGGTAGAAAATTTGATTTCGAACACAATTGTATTCTTGATGTTTTCCCGTATCTCTAACAGTAAGTTCACAAATTGGCCGTAAACTTGAAATTTGTAAAAAAAATCGCCCAAGTTTTGTATTTCAACCATGTTTTTATAAGTTTATTCTAAACCAATTAAAAGGTGTTCCATAGCTTTTTTGTAGATAACAGTTTAAAGAATTCATATATGCCAGTAAAAAAATGATTGAAATAAAATTAACGAAGTTATTAGCTCAAGAAACAAAACATGACCGTTAGACAGCGTGGGAAGTGTTGGTACATGGGTTGAGATCACTATCACGACGCTTTAACATCGTTTGTTTTCATTATTTTTAATATTGGAATATGATATGGAACTGTAAATACATTGTTAAGTTTTATTTATTTAAGTATGCAAATATTTAATTCTATGTTTTCCCTCAATAACGCTATATTTTTAGCTACCTGACGCATTATTAACCAAAATAAAACGCAATGACCCCTAAAAGAAAATCTTTTGCAGTTAAAGCTCAAGAAAAGAAAAAAAAAACGAGTACTAGAAACCCCGGTATAGCGGGAATTGCAAAATAATGTTTCATTGACTAAACCTTGTGCTTACTTCCTTACTGGCACACTATTTTTAACCTAAGCTCAAAACCACATTCGTTATTTCATCGAGTAATAGTTCACAGAACTATTAGTATATTACTATAATGATTTGGTTTAACATTACAAATCAAGTCCAGTAATATAAAAAGTGGCCTTCTGGACATTCTAACCCAACCTAACCTAACTTAATACTTCTCGACTTATAAAGTAACATTGTATTTTTAGTTTAATAAAATGTGACAAATATTTACCCCCTCACCGATTAAACTCATCGAGCCCGGTATCGAAGATATTAACCCTCTTCACTTCTGCGTCACTGAGCACACCCTTTGATAATTTATGGCCTCGGCGCTGAGGAGACTAATTTGCCCTCGCTAGTCGCTGTGGAGACTCGGCGCTGTGGAGACGTCACCCATCAAACCAAACCCCTGCAGCTCCAAACCCAACTCCATGGATGGGGAATGGAGGCCGCATTCGACATAACCCCCTTGGGGCTGCCAAGGGGCTTTGTGGAGTTATAGCGGCAAGCACGGAAGAAGCACGCTACATTTATTATATACATATTGGGTAAACAATATTAACATTTAAAAAATTAATTTAGTATTAATCCAATAATAAAAATAGTTAGTCAGTGGAAACTTTCATTAACAATCAAGTCACTTCCCAAATAACATCACTAATAGACATATATTAATACCTTGATACAATCACCCAGTAATTACAATTACTGCAATTGATATCCGATAGTATTAAATTAAATTAAATGCTATTACAAAACAATATTGCATTAGTTCAGATGAGAAGTTAGTTCAGTACTTCTTGAAACTATTGATTAGTAAATGTATTATTGAAAACCCTAAAGCCACTTAATATAACCGTTTATATGAACGTAGTTATAATACATAGTTTAGAACCTCTTTAAATCACAGCTCTTCAAAAACGGTCAGTGTATAAAGTTTTTCTTAAAAATAAATTACAGTATAGGTCTGCGTTAAAGGTTTTTGTCCAGAGATAAAACACGAGGACCACAACAACTTGGTAAAGATTTTACGCTAGTATATAGTTTACTGAATTAAGTGTGGTATTTCAGAATAACTTTAAATCAGTTCAGTTGAGAAGTTATAACGTATAGCGTAGTGATTTCTGAAAATAAACAAGTAACTTTATAATTACAATGCATCGTCTAAAGTAACGTCATTATAATTTTATAGTATTTTCTTCATCAAACTAAATGTATCATCTCTAAAATATATGCTTTGATTATCAGTATTTAAATAGAAGTTTAAAATATAGCCTGGCTTTATGTAAAATATTTTGTATTTGAAACTGTTAGAGTTCAGAACAATATAAACAGTCTTGATTCGTCACTTTTTACTGCTGGTTCCACAAAAGGACGGTTCTATGACAAATTTGAAGAAATTATTACAGTAAAACTAGTAGAAATATTTTTACTATTTAAACTGAAGAGATTTAATCTCAGCATTAAAAGAAGTCTTGAGTTTCACCAGTGAAGTAAAAAATTGCACGAAGCCATTGTTAGACGTAATCACTTCGAACATTGCTTCAGCTGTGACGTCATTAGTGCAGAGCAAATAAAGGGTAAAGATGCATCATTAAGCCAGAATAAAATGGCGTCCTCAAAATTAACGCAGTCCTAGTTCCAGTAAGTTGTTAGTTTATTCTACCATTGTCGGATAGTGTATTATATTAGTGGTGTACACTAGCGATTTCACAAAATCCTAGCCGTCAAAATTTTAACAAGTCATCATTTCGTGGGAACCCTGATTTGCAGGCTTGAAACCCTTGCACTAACGTACAGCCGAAAACCTGCAAAATGTACGCCCTTTTTTCATTCGTTCGGCCAAGAATTACCGAAGAAGTTCCCAGACGAAAAGAATTACCCATAGCTTTTTCAAGGTGATCAAATTTGCTATAATTTAAGATTACATCAAATACCACTAAAGAATACCGTCGCGTGTCGGCCAATAGGATGGGCGCGCAGCGTTGCCATATCTACTAGCCTCGAACACTCCTGGTATTTACCGCTCGAGGCTTGAGCGCACAGTTTAAAGAATTGTAAATGCGTTAAGTCATCCGCGTTCAGTTAGAAGCGTGGGAAGAACGTGACAACGTCGCACTAAGGCGATTGGAGCGTTCAAGGTCTCGGTGTACACAAGCCCGTCCCTCAACCCTCAACGGTATTCTTTCCTGGTCTTTGATATAGAGGTCGGTAGCCTCAGCAGTTACAGAGATATAGATCTGCATAAACGAGTAATTAAAAAAGAAGGTTTTAACTTATGGCCAATAGTTGGATGAAACTACACTCCTTCTGATTTTTAAGCAACATTATATTATATTAAAATTAAGGAAACCCTTTAGAAAAAACATAGTAAAAATATATAAATATATCACTTTGAAAGGAATTTGTTCACTTTTAACACCATGGAATACCGTTCAAATTTTCCTTCTCCGATATGCACGTTCACTAAATCCGAACCATGAATGTTATCACTGACATCCCGGTATAACATTTTACTAACAGGTTTAGGTGCAAACAAATGCTAATAATATATTTCGTACACTTAAGTAACTATTCAGCGCTTTCGTGACTAGACCAATAGTTGGTTGAAACCCTAAACAAAATTAATTTTGGTAATTCGCTCAATTCACATCAGTGGTTTGGATACGTGATCGAATTATTCTTTATTTTGAATTAATTTAAGTTAATACTAGGGGGCTTTGCCCCCTGCTCGCTCGCTCCGCTCGCCAACTCCCGTTCAACTTTATTTTTTCGACTTGAATTCGACTTCATAAATTTGTGCGCCTGGAAGTTATGCAATACGTCTTCGTTACGCAATACACGGCGCCTGGAAGTTATGCAATGTTCACCGCTAAGCAATAAGTTACACGTATTTAATCTATTCTTATTACTTTATAATTATGAGAAGAAGTAGAAAAACTTTTTTATATAATAGAGAGATTTATTTTCCTTCTTACTGTCTCAACAGGGTCTTCTTTCCCGCTAATTTTTAATTTATTATTAATTATGAGAAGAAGAAGTAGAAAAACTTTTTTAAATAATAGAGAGATTTATTTTTCTTCTTACTGACTCAACAGGGTCTTCTTTCCCCGCTAATATTTCGAAGCCCGTTCCTTTGGCAGTGGTTTCGCTAGATCGTAGCTATTCTTATTACTTTATAATTATGAGAAGAAGAAGTAGAAAAACTTTTTTATATAATAGAGAGATTACTACTTTATTTCGACACCATAAGAACCTCTGGTACTACAATCTGTGAGTGACTTCGGTCGAACACTGTAAAATGTGTACAATTTGTCTTAAATTTAGGTAATTTGAACATTTCTAAATGGATGGTATTATAAGCCCGAAACTGAAAATCCCAAGTTAATAAAAACGTGTTTTGCTAAAAGTAATATTACCACGAACCAATTAAACCATCTTATCTAAATAAAGCCTTCGCGTTTGTTCTTTACAGCTGTTTCAATGAATGTATTAGATAAGTGAGTTATATTGAAATTCAAACAGACCTGGGAGAACACTTTGGGGATAATATTACAGTCACGTTGCTACTGTGATATTACAGAAACACGTGACTTTTGTCACGTCACGATCTACGATTGTCACAACGAAACGTGACCCCAAACAATGAACCTTGTATACAGGCGGAATACTACCCCCGGAAAACTACGATATTGCGAAATTAAACTGCGCTGACGAGGGAAGGACTTGTAGTTAAATTCCGAATTAGTGTTTGATTATCAAACCCTAATAAGAGATTATAACCTGGACTATTTTATTACTAGTAAATTAGAAAATGCGGGTGTTTTATTGTTCCTAACGTTTTAGTTTATTCCTACAGGACTTAAGACGTAACTGAAGAATTACACTGAAAAGCCACGTCACGTGACGTATTGGAATGTTGCACTACCAACTAAGCCATTGGCACTAGCTCTTTACGTAATCAATTTTGGGAATAAATCAAACTTTGATTAAGACAAGAACGCAAACAGGTGCATGCGATTTAATAGTTTTAATTTTGTCTGTATTTTGATTTTTGTACTTTATACTTACATTTTGATTGCTGTATAAACCTTATTTGGCATTAAAATATAACATGTTGATTGCTGTATAAACCTTATTTGGCATTAATATATAACATGTTTATTGCTGTATAAACCTTATTTGGCATTAAAATATA
>JAGFPH010004355.1:54784-75251 GCA_018207615.1 Philaenus spumarius | reverse complement strand
ATAACATGTTGATTGCTGTATAAACCTTATTTGGCATTAAAATATAAAATGTTGATTGCTGTATACATCTTATTTGGAATTAAAATATAAAATGTTGATTGCTGTATAAACCATATTTGACATTAAAATATAACATGTTGATTGCTGTATAAACCTTATTTGACATTAAAATATAACATGTTGATTGCTGTATAAACCTTATTTGGCATTAAAATATAAAATGTTGATTGCTGTATAAATCTTATGTGGCAATAAAATATAACATGTTGATTGCTGTATAAACCTTACTTGGCATTAAAATATAACATGTTGATTGCAGTTTTTGTAATTTGATTTGTATTTATCTTATTTGTGGTAAAAAAGACGTTATGAGTCCTGTCATTCAGTTGGGGCTTTACTTTACATAAATATTCTGCAAACAGACAAAATTTAGTTATTTATTTTGTATTTCAGTAAATAAAGAAATACCACATACGGAAATACCTCACGGAAGTCATGCCACATACGTTCAATAGTGTATGTAAGGGTGTAATGTTCAATTTAACAACGTTGTGAAGATTACTTTTTCGTGTTTCATTTGATTGCATTCAATATAGTTTTATATGCCCTAATGTTGATATTTTACTAATCAACGTTTCGTAATGTATATAATTACGTATTTTTTTACGTATTTTTTAGTACATTTATTATTCAAGTTTTTGGTGTCAATGAAGTGTTTAGTTTATTTTTTTTAGTGCAACCAAAGTGAAAATGGTTAAAATTAACCTGAATTTTTTTATTTTCCTCCTAATTTCTATAGTATTTATTTTACGCCAAAATTATTTTTGTTTTTAGAGACAGTTTAACGTGTCTTTTCTGAATACACGAAATAATTCCCAGTACCCCTCATCTTTAATTTTATTGTATATGGTTAACTACCCCATTATAATTTATTTATTTGTAGTGACTATAATATTATCTATACAATCCTTTTACTAATATTTGTAAATTGTGAAATTTTAGTGAATTTAGTAGAGTAGTTCTTGATCAAATTGACTAATTAAGTATATGGATTTATATCATTTTAAGGATAGTTTTCCATTTCATCCCATTGACTGAAGTAATCAAATTGAAAATAGTTCCTTATATCGCTTAAAAATAATCTTTACTAATATTATAAATAGGAAAAATGTGTTTGTTGGTATGTAGGGAATTATTGGAACTTCTGAACCGATTGAAAAAATAGTTTTACTAATAAAAAGCTGCATTATCCCTGAGTAACCTAGGCTAATATAATTCATTTTGATAAAAACATTTTTATTTTAATATTTCTAAATTTAGTTTGAAAAATTCTTAGGTTAGGCCTTGACTGATGAACCAACATCTATTTCTTGAATGTATTAACATTCATTACCATAGTAATCAATGGAATAAAATATCAGATAAAACAGCTGTTTGATCAAATATTTCCATTATTAGCAGATTTCAAACTTTGAAGCAATTATTTGTATTTCTAACTTTTATGTTAGATTTTTATTAATGTGTAACCCTAATCTTTGCTGGTTCTTTTAACCTTTATTATAAAATATATGAACTAATCTATCTATACATAATTAATTTGCTAGGGGTTATTTTGTGAGTAGAACTCTTCCTAGAGTTTTTAACCGATTTTGATGTTTTTTGTGTCATTTTACAGAGCTCACTCTGAAGTTGTGCTTCCCTTAAAATGAGCACAATGTATGTTAAGGGCTTCGCCCCAGTGGCCCTCAAAGTTGCCATGTTAATCTTATGGAAGGTCAATCTTAAGGAAGAAGAAGAAAGATTTCTTTTGATTTTATCAGGGGCACAAAAAACAGCTGTTCGTATGAAAAGCGTAAAACAGCTTAGTTTGATCAACAGCTGATTTTGATCAACAACTGATTTGGATCAAAAACTTAATATAATTTTAGGTTAGGTAAATCAAGCAATAGCGAAGCATTGCCATGTCCACTAGTACATAATTCATTTGCTAGGGGTTATTTTGTGAGTAGAACTCCTCCTAGAGTTTTTAACCGATTTTGATGTTTTTTGTGTCATTTTACAGAGCTCACTCTGAAGTTGTGCTTCCCTTAAAATGAGCTCAATGTATGTTAAGGGCTTCGCCCCAGTGGCCCTCAAAGTTGCCATGTTAATTTTATGTTCCTTAATCTTAAGGAAGAAGAAGAAAGATTTCTTTTGATTTTATCAGGGGCACATAAAACAGCTGTTCGTATGAAAAGCTTAAAACAGCTGATTTTGATCAACAGCTGATTTTGATCAACAACTGATTTGGATCAAAAACTGAATATAATTTTAGGTTAGGTAAATCAAGCAATAGCGAAGCATTGTCCGGTCCACTAGTTTTATTTGAACAGTTAACATTATTTACCATCTTAGCTTTGGGGATATTATTGGTCCTACACCTTTATTATAAAGAAAACATAACATGATTATGTGTATAGAAGGTTCTACAGCAAATTTTTTCGAATAGTTTTTGAGTCTATAAAGGACAAAGAAAAAAAGAAGCATAGAAACAAAGCAACATTCAATTTTATATATAGAGGATGAATAGCCTAATTTGTGGTCACCCTTATCTCCACAATTACCATAAAAAAAAACAATATATTACGATTCAGCCCAAGATTGTTGAAGGCAAAAAAGGTGGTTTTAGTGGTTACGAGCTCCACACTCCACACGTTTGGAGATAGCCTACTGTTCTTTGGTGTTGAATGGCAAAGCTTTCCATCTTCGCTTCTGAAAAAGTATTCTAAGTCTGCAGGCTTTATACAAATCCTCAATTTCCATCACGGTTTACGAATGTGTCCGACTATCTTACAGAATCTTCGATGCGTTCATAATTAGACCATTATTTTCTTGTCCTTAGTGAATGTAACAACTTTTTCATGTTAGCAAACAATCTCCAGCAAACTCTCTCGCTTTACGAAATCTAATTACATTTGTACCAGTTTATTACTACTTTTATTATTGAGCTTAAAACTGTAATAACCAAGTCTAAAGCATTGCTATAAAACAGAATACAGTTTAACTTTTCTAATATATAACGTGATACTGTTAATGAACACCTATACAATTTTATTTATAACTGTACATTATTAATCCTTTATCTATTTTATAAGGACAAAAATTTAACATTCCTTTTACAATACTAACTCAGAAATAATTTATCTGTAGAAACATAAAAGGAGTACTTTTAAAAATTTTATGTAAAAACTCACTTAAGTACAGTAATCCTGTTTTGTATATTCTATGTCCTTGTAGTTTTCTTATCTGAATTTAGAAATTAAAGTCAATGTAACAAAGTTTACTGCCTTGTTAATAGTTTGTGAATTTTAAATTTATTAATAAATAAAATTGTTTGTAACAAATTATTATTTCGGGTCTTCTTTATTTTTAATTTAAATCTAGCCGGGAAAAAATATCTAGGTTAAGAATTTATACTATTTTAAGTGTAGGCCTAATTTCAATTCACCCATTATAGAATATTCATTTTAAATTATTAGAAATATGATATTATATTCTAATGAAACATAAATAATATAATCAGAAGAAATCTGTGTAGTTTGTAAACTAAATTTTAAATTTATACACATTGAAATAGTATTTCTTGAGTGTTTTGTTCTTTTAATATAGGCCTACTAAATCTTAATAAAAGGTTTTAGGTTTTCGAAAGAACTAGGATAAACCCATGCGTCAGAATACATTTTGCGAGCGAACTAATTTCGATTCAATATTTATATGAATATGTATATGTATTTGAAACCAAAGAAAATGTATAGAAACAATGACAGAAAATAGATTGCATTCTTTTAAACAAATGTTCAATTGTTAATTTATTTCACGTTAAATTAGATTTACTTCTAAAAGTCATGCGTTACGAGAAACAATAAGAAGATTATAGGGGCTGGATGAGCATTGCCTTAAAAATATTCAGATATGAATGTTATATTTGATTGTTCCAGATAAGTAGGTAATACATTTATCTGTGTTCTTGGCGTCCGACCGTTTGTTCACGAAGCTACTTTATATTGAGATAAACTCGTTTATGTCCTCAGTGATTGAACCATGATATTGTGTTGGTCGAACTAATTGTATTTTTTCTTTCTTATTCATTTCAGTGTTATTTGTTTTGTGATTTGAATTTATTCTCTTATTCGTATATGTTTATTAACTTTGTCATTTTAAGGAATTATTTGTTATTGTTTATGATAATATCTTATTACTTAACATTAATTTAGGTTACGTACTTTACAGTGTGTTCGTCGTCGGTTTCTTTTATTTTTGAATGTGGATTACTAGTTTCGACCTTGCATCCAGGTCATCTTCAGTTAAATGAAGGCGAATCCGTTCACATGAACTTCGATGTAACGACACATATACACGCACACATAACACAACAATTAATATTTACTAGTAGTTCTGTTAACAGTAGACCTCGCTCGTTGAAATAACAAATGTGGTTTTGAGCTTAGTAGGTTAAAAATAGTGTGTCAGTAAGAAAGTAAGCACAAGGTTTAGCCAGTGAAACATTATTTTGCATTTCGCGCGATTCCGGGATTTCTAGTTCTGTTTTTTTTTCTTTTCTTGAGCTTTAACTGCTAAAGATTTTCTTTTAGAATCATTGTGTTTTATTTAGATTAATAATGCGTCAGAAAGCTAAAAATATAGGGTTATAGAGGGACAACATAGAATTAAATATTTACATACTTAAATAACTAAAACGTAACAATTTTGTTACAGTTCCACAAATTACATATCATATATCATATTCCAATATTAGAAATAATGAAAACAAACGATGTTAAAACGTCGTGAGAGTGATCTCAACCCATGTACCTACACTTCCCACAGTGACCAACGGTCATGTTTTGTATGTCCTTTATCGCCGAGAGGTTTCATTTGTTTCATCTCATTTTGTAGTTCAAGTAAAGCTAAGTCAATAACTTTTATGAAATTTACAATGATAATTTACAAGTATACAGTTTAATGCTTTGATTTATTTATTCTCTATACTTTCTTATTATTATATGTCATTTTTGGGCAAAGGATATATTTCTAAATTACTATTCAAAACAGGCGTAGTTTTGTTAGCAGTCTTGCAGTAGGAACATAAAAACTGGTGTTTTCAAAATAAGAAATTTGAAATTGATAAAAATCGATAAAAAAATTGATAAAAAATTGACAAAAAATATATACGTATACAAAATTAAAGCTGACAAAATTTTCTACATATTTTGTACCTATAGTATTTTTGCTGTCTGTAACCGTTAATGAGATTTACGCTCTCGGAAATTTGTAATTTTCGGAACAAACGTTTCTTTGCATTGGAATATTTTATTATTTGTTCCCCATGCGGTCTATCCTCGTGAGCTCTCTCCAGTTCTTACCTCGTTCGTATAAAGTCAAATTATTGTGTATTTCGCCTCAGTATATTATTTTATTTTATTATTTACTAGACCTATTATGTCGCTATGTCGATGGAAAAATGTTTTGTTTCTCGCTTTAGTTGAGTTAGTTTATATAATTTCATACGTCCATAGGAAGTCGAATTATTGTGTTTTTCGCCTTTATATTTTATTATTATTATATCCGATATATTTTATTAGTATTATATGAAGTATATTTTATTTTTATTATACCTGTTATATTTTATTAGTATTATATGTGGTATATTTTATTTTTATTATATCGGTATATTTTATTATTATTATAATGCAATGTCGATGCAAACGCATTTTGTTTGTGACGAAAACTTGTATGAAAGTGGTGCGAAAGTTTCCTGTATGAGTTCAAAAGTAATAGCTTCACTGATAAGTGCCACTTTACAAAGAAATTTGAAATAAATTTTAAACCAACTTCCAGATGGTCTAGAGACTTGAAACTTTGAACATAGTTTAGAAGTGGATGATAATGCAATACTACTCTATTCAATGAAATAAATATGGCTTTCCATTATCCACCACCTATGGACCTGCAGTGTTCCGGATTTGCTTAAACTGGCAGCTATCATATTTCCTTGTGCAAAAGAGAATGATCAAACAATATATGTTACATGACAGCATCACGGACCTCCCCACCCATCCCGAATATAAGGACATTTACTTTACACTATAACTAGATTCTAAATAATAACATTATTCGCAATATTATATTTATTTTCATCTTTATATTAATACTAGCTGGTATTTTCAGTTTTTTTTAACGTAATTGTATTCTTTATAAGTGTTCAGTCAGTGAGTAGTATTTGGCTTTTATATACATAGATCTTAAATAATAAAAGCACTATTGTCATAATAATAAAAGATCTGAAATTATGATTTTAGTAACTTTTATCCCCCCAAACTCCTCCTAAAATTTCGAAATTTTTCATTCCCTTTCTTAGCGAGCGCCCTAGAGGAAGCTACATACCAAATTTAATTCCAATCCGTTCCGTAGTTTTTGAGAAATCGTCATGAGTGAGTCAGTGAGTGAATGGTATTTCACTTTTATATAATTATATAGATTTACAACTTGCAAATAACTGTAATAACAAATCAAGTGACAATTTCTACTGCGTGGTGTTTTAAATCTAAAAATAATTTGACGCTGGTTTAATCTGAACCGTTGACGTGAGTTGAGCAAATTTCAAAAATTAAGTTTAGAGGCCTTTGTTTTAAAGTTTCAACCAACAATTTGGGAAATAGGTCTGTTCACGACGGTGCTGAATAGCTGCAAAATGTTTCGTACGGCATTCCGCATATTAGGAGTATCTTCAATACACAATGCATTGCGTGCTTCACTTTCCAACCCCCGTACTGGGAGTGACTTCAATACACAATGCATTGCGTGCTTCGCAAGCCAACCCCACGGTAGAATCCACCACTTGGCTTTGAACCGGGTACTTAAAAAAAAAAAAATCTATGGCATTTTACATATTGATCGATTTTGGGGGGAAACCAAGCGAGCTATAAGGTCGCGTAAAAAAGCAAAATGTGCAGAATAACATCTTACATTTATATTGGCAGAAAAAACTCAAAAACAAATACATTGTCGTAGGAAAAATCTAAAAAAATAATTACTTCCGGTCAAAAAACGTCCTTCCGATGGTTGGATTTTTTTGGCTAACGAACTCGTCCGAGACAACCAACATGAGTACCAAATTTGAACCAAACCGGACTTAAAATGCTGCCGCTAGAGTGCGAACACATATATACATACCTATATATATATGATTTTTAATGACACCCCAAAACGTGTTCTGGGTACCATGATCGGTGGTCATTTGCTACTCCTGACCTTGGGTCTTACCATAAGGGCCACTGCAATAGCTTATTTTTCCTACGGAAATTCGCCAAAAATCGTCTGTTTCTTCATCTATTTTAGGGACATTATGACCATGTTATAGATTTCACACAAAGTGGAACAATTTAACAATTTAACAATCTGCAGCTACAGTAGGCGTCGTACAACCTATGATAATAGGTCATCTGAAGCAAAAGTCTTTGAGTCAAGAATAAGCCTTAGAGCCTTCTATGTTACCTTTTACATTTTCATTCTTCCATCCCAAGTTCGTAGGCTGAAGGTTGTGGCCAATCAAAACTTGAACTTGTATGTAAACTCTCAATATAATATGTCGGTGAGCAGCTTCTGACGTTGGAGGTAATTTCACAAAGTCAAAGTTGGATAAGCGTCGATTTACTGCCAATAGACGTGGACTTGAAATAACGGCCAATTCAAATTTAAATATTTGCATAGCCCGTACAAATCTAGAATTAACTTTTCTCCCTTCTCCAATAATTCATCGCGAGACGTATTATCCCCTTGCCTGGGATTTTATGCAGATATATAACAGTTAATGGTTGGGATTTTTGGAAAATATGAAAAATTGGATTTCGGGAGCCAAAGGGTTTTAACTAGCTCATTCAAATTCATAAGTTCTTTCTCTCAAATATAATGAGATAGCCTTTATTTTATATCTTTGGCTGAAGGAGGCCATCTATCTTGCAAGATGTTGTTGTAATCAGCACGATGAAACAGATTTTGATGTTTCATTATGCTATTATAATGCCTATGATGGAAAATTGCACTTTTCAGTTTATACAACACTTCAGTTTGATAACACTTGATGGGAGAGAATTAAGTTTAAAAATTGTGATTTTTCGTATAAAGTTTTAAATAAATAAAGTTATCGTAACACAAATCATATTTTCTACGATTAAATAAGACGCAAATTTAACTATACAAAATTGTCTGTTATAATGTAATAAATAATTCGACCACGCAGCTGAACCACTGACTTTTACATCATGTTTTAGGGTTTCAACCAACAATTTGGGAAATAAGTCTATTCACGACTGTGTTGATTAGCTGCAAAATTCTTCTCACGCAACTCCGCCTATTGGGAGTATTTTCAATACACAGTGCATTGCGTGCTTCACACGTCATTCCGCATATTGGGATTATCTCCAATACCCAATGCATTGCGTGCTTCGTACGCCATTCCGCACTTTGGGAGTATCTTCAATACACAATGCATTGTGTGCTTCGCACGCCAACGGCACGGTAGAATCCACCATATGGCTTTGAACCGGGTACTTTTATGGTATTTTACGTTTTGATCGATTTTGGGGGAACCAAGCGAGCCATAAGGTCACGTAAAATAACAAAATGTACAGAATAACATCCTACATTTATCATTGCAGAAAAAACTCTAAAAAAAACATTTATTCTCGTAGGAATAAAAATCTAAAAAAATAGTCGTTTCCGTTAAAAAAAACGTGTTTCTGGTTGTTGGATTTTTTGGTTAACGAACTTGTCCGAGCGACATAGAAAACCAACATGTGTACGAAATTTGGACCAAATCGGACTTAAAATGCGGCCGCTAGAGTGCGAACACACATATACATATATATATGATTTTTAATGACTCCCCAAAACGTGTTCTCGGGACCATGATCGGTGCTCATTTGCTACTCCCGTCCTTGGGTCTTACCATAAGGGCCACTGCATTAGCTCATTTTTCCTATGGAAATTCGCTAACAAGCTCTGTTACGAAAGTTAATTCTAAAACAACTCCTATTATTCTGCGAGTATAGGTAGACTACATCCGAAAGTAACAAAATAGTTTAACAGCTGATGTCATCCATCATCTGCAATACCTAAACAAAACCAAGCCTAGATTACACTTTGAGGTTATGTTTACAACTTCAATCAAAACAATCTTCTTATAATGTCTGGAAGTTAATCGTATTTTGTATTTGAGTTATAAAACTAATGTAGTCTATAATATGTTATTTAATTGGTTTTTGAGAATATAAGATTAATCTTTACAATCTTTTATCATGAATATATGAATTTTTACAAAATTTTAAGAAGAAATACTTATTTGTTTAGCTTCGGAAACATTCGTACATCTTCGTGTAACATTAAATTATTTACAAAATCATATGGCTAATATACTCATTATAATGCACCAATCTAACTTACACAGGAAACACTATTCCAGAGATATTTTGAGTTTCGTCGCGACTACGTATATTCTTTCTTGGACAATATTCATCTCCATTGAAAAGAGATATGTTTGAAGCCATCACTGAGCTCTCTACTCGAAATGGGTCTGAAAGAAATAAGAGGAAATTTGTAAAACAACATCAATACTTTTTTGGTGATTATCTAATGTTTTTAATGGACCTTAATGTTCAGCTTGGCCTAGAAAGTTAAATGAGAGGCCAAATCGTCTCGTTTTTCATTAAATAATTTGATTTTGAAACGAAATTTCCTTTTTTTAAATTTGAAAGGGGTCTTTTTAAGTGTTGGCTACGTTTACCGTATGTATATATGTTATGTTTTGTTTTGATATATGATTTTATTTTTTGTCCTTTATAATTACCTGATCATCACTACCATAATAACATCTATTTTGTCCTCTGTCTCCTTTCCCTTGCTTTCTGTGATATCAAAAATGGCGCACGGCGAATCCACTAATGTATTTCATTTTAAAGACAACTAGTTTGGCTCTAAATATTTTTAAGTGAGAGGGTCACAAAGACATTAATTCAAATTGAGCCACCAAGGACACATAACTATACCTCTTACTAGCGAATTTCCATAGAAAAAGTGAGCTAATGCAGTGGCCCTTATGGTAAGACCCAAGGTCGGGAGTAGCAAATGAGCACCGATCATGGTCCCCAGAACACGTTTTGGGGTGTCATGAAAAATCATATATATACATGTATATGTGTGTTCGCACACTAGCGGCCGCATTTTAAGTCCGATTTGGTTCAAATTTGGTACACATGTTGGTTGTCTACGTCGCTCGAACGAGTTCGTTAGCCAAAAAAATCTAACAACCAGAAGCACGTTTTTTGAAAGGAAATAAAAAATTTTTTTAGATTTTTCCTACGGGAATAAATGTGTTTTAGAGGTTTTTCTGCAAATATAAATGTAGGGTGTTATTCTGCACATTTTGCTTTTTTTTCGTGACCTTATAGCTCGCTTGGTTCCCCCAAAATCGATCAAAACGTAAAATACCAAAGAAGTTCCCGGTTCAACGTCATGTGGTAGATTCTACCACGGTGTTGGCGTGCGAAGCACATAATGAATTGTGTATTGCAGATACTCCCAACACGGGGGTTGGCGTGCGCAGCACGCAATGTATTGTGTATTGAATATACTGCCAATAAGGGGATGGAGACAGGTGGCGTGCGAAGCACGCAATGCATTGTGTATTGAAGATATTCGCAATATGCGGAATGGCTTGCGAACCATTTTGCAGCTATTCAGCACCGTCGTGAATAGACCTATTTTCCAAATTGTTTGTTGAAACCCTAAATCATATTCCTATAAATTTTATTTTGGAAATTTGCTCAACTCACGTCAGCGGTTCTGGTGCGTGGTTGAATTATTTAAAGTGTTTACATATACCTAACACATAGACTATTTAATTTACTCAACAAAAATAAATCGAATTTATCAGTTAACCTAATAAATGAAAATTCAGCTTTAAAAAAAATTAATACTAAATACTGCTAATAATCTGTTTTCCCACAAAACTCATTTCAATTAATTTGAAATTTAACTTAAACATGTTATAAATATACCTTAAAAACATAAAAATGTTATAAATCTGTTAGAAATAATAAATTTTCCAATATGTTACGTCATTCCACGTTCAATGTTTGTTTTTACCGGTAAATGACACCTGTCTATTGTGTACACTTGATTGCCAACTGCATGAGTCCATAGCTTTGCCGGAGTATATAAACCCTGTCAAAATTACTTAGCTTACCAGTACCACTTTCGACATGAAGCTCGTCATCATCGCCATCTTGTGTGTTGTAGCAGTAAGTATTTTGCAATACATTCATTGTTCTTCTTTTAATGTAGTTGATAAACTATAGATATATTTTGTATAATTTAAAGTTAAAACTAATTGTAAGACTTTGCAAAGTTATGTAAATCTGGGTGACTCTATCATATAAGGTATACTGTAATTTTATTTACGGTTTGTAAAGTTTACTTTAACTAAGGTTATTTTTAATAGTAATATTTTAAAGTTTTGGGGGCTCCACCAGATCCTTCTTACGGATCAAATTTTAGCTTGGCATGTGACGTACTCCAAAGAACTGGGTAGAAATAAGTACAGAGACCTTTACACAAAATTATTAAATATATTCTGAAATTTCTGAAAACAGTTCCTACAATAATTATTTTGCACAATATTTAAATACATATAATTGTGATACAGTTAATTTTTAGTCAAATTATAAATCCAAAAATAATAAAATGAAAGTTTACATCCGCCTAAGTAGGGCGGTGCTGGTCATTAAATCTCCTGCTCTCTTAACCTTTAATCTATGTATCTTATGTTAATGATTGAATCTAAAATTTCTTCTAATTACTAGTACATAATAAAATCTGATATTACAAAATGTATTATATTATTTATAGATTTATTTGAATGATATTAAGTTGCTTTGGTGACTGATTTCGATTACTTATGATGTGTTTTAAACCCTCTTTTCAGTTAATCCTAATAAACCAGTCCCAATACAATTATTTACTAATGAATGATTATTTATTTATTTTTGATTTATTTTAATGTTACTTCTGATATAATACTCTGGATATGATTTCGTTTGTTATTTAATTTTAACCCTCGAGATCTGTCTTAACAATAAAATGAAATATTAATGCTAGTTACATAATTTTTTGTTCCCACTCTCACACACTTTGCACTTTTATTTGATTTTTACAAACTCCACTTATTATTGACTTTAATTTATTTTACACTTCCCTACCGCACTCTATTCCTGGGTTTGGATGGTTCCTGGATCCATTTGATTTATTTAGCTTGATTGAAGCTTGGTTTGATGAATTAATATTTTAGTTTGAGGATTTATCTCCTGTTACTGATAATGAAGTTACTTCATTAAATGATTAATGTGAAATAAAACTGATGCATCTTGAAACAAGTCTAGGTGTTGATTGCTTGCATTTTAGTCGATGACAGACCTCGTGTTCTCTCCAAAATTTCCCCACCACAAAGTTTCACGAATTTGGATTTTCCTTTGATTGGTCTTGTTGAATTTTATATTGTTCTGATTGGCTTTTCAGTTTTACAGATTTGGCAGTATTTATCGCGTGTCTGCACTCGTTGATTCACACAGAATAACGCAAAGCAGTGTATTTGTGTTTTAAGTAATTTAAGCTGGTACATCCGTTGTAACTTCCTGTTGAAATAATCTTACTCACAAAGCTAGTCTGGCCTGTTTCTATAAATTCATTTTTTTATAAATTTATTTAAATTTTATTTTATAATATTTTATTATAATCATTTTGTTATCGCTGATGTTAAAGACATTGGGTATTGGTGTTTGAATTTTGTTTCAAGTATTTGTGTTTACTTACCAATACCTACATAATATAACTTTATTTAAATCGCTACATATTTATGTTTTGCCGTTATACAAATGCTATGTAGCCAATATCTTATGTAGGCGTACCTCTCAAAGCTGAAGTGCCCCGGCCATTCACCTAGAAATCCAGCTCATTCGAAGCTTTTCGTGCACAACTACCGGTTAAAACTTCGAAATTTCATTGAAAATGGGGGTCGTCATCTTACCGAGGGTTTGTTTAAAACAACTTATTGTAAAACCTTATGATTTGTAGAAAAAGTGAGTATAAATTAAATACGTTCCTCATATTACGTATTGTTTTTTTTTATTTATGGCCTCCAGAAATGGTAAAGGAAGGTTTGGTTAATGAATTCGATTATAAACAAAATATCGAATTAAATAATCGAAGTAAAATAAAAACAGATTTACGTGCTATCGCGAGCTATATTTACCTTAACATCTTTAAAACCGTAAAAATATTTTAGAGCTACACATTTTGTGTAACTTTGATGAACATAATATTAGAGTCGTATTTAGAAAATTATACGAAGAATTGGCGAATTGGGGTGTGCAGTAGAGAGATGCACAGAACAGTTCTATATATATACTAGCTGCCCGATCCGGCTTTGCACGGATAGACAAATCAAAGTAAAATGTATATTAACAAACAAACAAAATATATATGTATCAATAAATATATTGCACTATTTATTTCTTATGGGGATTTTTTGTAACTCTGACCCCCCCAAACCCCCCTAAAATTACTAATGTTTTGAAAACCTTTCTCAGCGATCACCTAGGGCCCTAGAGATTATAATAAAGATGTAGGATTAATAATAACATCAAAACTAAAATGGTAAATAGTGTTAAATGTAAAAATCAAATTATTTCTTATATTTTAAAACAGCAGTTGTAAAAAGGGTTAAAAGAACCAGCAAGGCTCAGGTCTACGCTTTAAAACCCTAACCTAAAAGCTAGACATACAAAATTAATTTCTTCAAATTTTGAAATCAGCTGTTAATGGAAATATTGGAGCAAACAGCTGTATTATCTGTTATTTTATTCGATCGGTTGCTATGGTAATAAATGTAAATACATGTGTTGGTTTATCATTCTAGGCCTAACCTAAGATTTTTTTCTGACTAAATTTACAAATATTGAATTAAAAAAAAGTTTTTATCGAAATGAATTATAGCCTATGTTTCTCAGAGATAGTGTAGCTTTTTATTAGTAATAATATTTTTTCAATCAATTAAGTAGTGCCAGAGGTTACCCCCTACATAAAAAAAAAACAAAAAAAAAACAAACTTTACCTCTTTATAATATTAGTATAGATAGTATAGACAAGATATATAGAAAGAGTAAACTAGATTTGCATTTTGTCGCGTGATACTAAGGGGTAAAAATGTAATAACAACCCCTAAAACAATAAAAACTAATTGTAAGATTTTCTTTAAAGTTAGTGAGCTGAAAATTTGTACATTTATTACTTACAACATACATAAAAAAAGGATCTTAGTTTGACATTTTGTCGAGTGCTGCTAAGGGATGAAAATGTAGTAAAACTGTTGTTTGCTATAGTTCCTTAAAGCTAGAGAATGAACAAAATAAATTAAGGAATTTTAAAATAAGAAACCACTATTTTGCATGCTAATTAAAATAAATAAGATATTTTAGAATTTAATATTAGGACCTATTTATATAACATAGCCTGTTTGCATTTGCTTTGACGCGAGTCACCGCGTGGGTTGGCGAGTAAAGCGAGCAGGGGGCGGAGCCCTCTGGTATATTATCTAGAAGGTTTTTGTGTACCTCTCTGCTGCACACCCCAATTTGCCAATTCATCGTATAGTTTTCTAAATACGACTTTAATACGAAAATATATATCTCCCATAATATTCAAAATTTTCTAAAATCGTTGCATGAGGAACTAAAACAACGTGTTGCAACGGCTAATTGGCCTATTGCAATGGCACCAATTATTGGAATTAATTAAATTTAATTATAGAAAGTTAATTAATTGATTAGAGTCAAAAGGGGGTTAAAAATCGTAAAAATTGAGAATGATACAAATTAAATAAGCATTTTAAAGTTAAAATAGAGTTTACGAGAGTTTATTTTGAAAAGTAACAAAATAAAGTTAGTTGAATTCATATCGGGGTATGACGTAAGCGTTGGAGACAAGAACAGACCAAATAAAGGCAAGCTGGCAAGATCTAACAGAATCAGTCCTGTCCAGACCGGCACGAATTTGTCCTGTTATTTGTAGCATTAGTTTACAAGTTAAAATATAAAACTGTAAAATTAGTTGTTAATTTTAGCTAGATATAAAGAGGAGAATGAGTTATATAAAAAGCTATCAAAAGAATTTTAATCACATAGTTTTTTTTAGAAGTTGTAAGCATAAATGTA
This sequence comes from Philaenus spumarius, assembly GCA_018207615.1. NCBI lineage: Eukaryota > Metazoa > Arthropoda > Insecta > Hemiptera > Aphrophoridae > Philaenus > Philaenus spumarius. The sequence goes on along the minus strand of JAGFPH010004355.1, from coordinate 59,949 downwards.
AGAGAGAAAAAGGAAAACTTTTAAGATTTTAATTGAAACAAAAAACTAAATAGTAATTTGTAATGCAGCAAGGGTTAATACAGGTGGAATAAAATTAATTTCAGATTTATAAACATTTCCAACCAAAAATGAGATTTTAAAGTTATTCTTGGGCTTAAAAAAAGAAAAAAATGTGTAAAAAGTTAAAAGGTGAAACTATAAAATGAAAATTAGAAATAAATATAAAAAGTAATAATGCATGATTAAACCAAGTTTCATTAAAAAATAATAAATAATTTTTGTGAAATAAAATAAATGAACAAAAAACTGTATTAATTGAAATAAAGGTACAATGAAAAGTGAAAAGGGGGAGTAAATTGATAGATTATGTACAAGGTATATGTAATATATTGTAAAGCCATGTGAGAAATTAAAATAAGTTAAAAAGGGGGAATGAAAAAAAAAAAAACAAAAACAAAGCGAGTAATTGGAACAAACAAAAAGGAGCTTATCTCAGGAACTAATTATATTACAAAACATCCAAAAACAGTTTCGCGCGTTTCAAGAGAAGATAAGAAAAACAAATTTTCAAAATTGTTAAATTTACAAAAAGTGAATTTGAAACTAAAAGCATTAACTTTTAAAGCGTACGAACAGAGAAATATTAGGAGTAGAAATACCATTCGAACGAGGAAGGATTCAGAAAGTGATCACGAGTCATTCAAGACAGTCAAATTCAAAATAAAACCACAGATAAAAGAGATATAGAGTTTCGATTAAAAACAATAGAGAATTTAGAAGCGGACCGGTCCGAACAGGAGCGGGAGCTAAGAGGGTGGAGACAGGACATGACGTCATAGGATCGACTACTCGACTCAAATCAAAACCGTTGAAGAAACAGTAACATGTCGAAGTCGATTAAACGATGCCTAATTAAGAGAAGATAATTACACCGAAATTCACGAAATAATTCAACCAATATATTAGACCCAAGAAATATATTTATAACTTGAGAAATAAGAATGTCTTATAAATTTAACGGAAGAGACTCGTTTGACTGAAAACGACCCGGACAGTTCAGCGAATGCAGTTTCAAAAGTTAGTTATGGATAGACCAGCACGGCGTGCACACGACTCAGCTTAAGGAAATAGTGACGGGATACGTGCAAGTTATATCAAAGATTCAGTGATCGTTTAATCCTATGTTGATTGGTCGGTAGTTAGCGCGCCGTAAATTCGGCGCAGGAAGAAACAATAAGAAGAAGGTCTTGCCAAAAGATACAAAGGATTTGAGGAAAAAACATCTCAAAAGAAAAGGAGTTATCAACGTCGGAGCCGTCGAGAAGAACCCGGCTTTCAGAAAAGGGAGTCAACACCAATCTGGAATCGAGAAGGAGGCATCTTTAAGAAGACGTCACGCCTAAGGAGGAGTCGAGAATCAACATCGACATCTTATGTCTGTGAGTAACAGGCAATCAAGTTTTAACATTAATAAATAAAATAATTTTAATTTGCGAATTCAAACTTAATATTTTAAAATAAATTAAATTCAGGGGATTTTTAATTAAAGTAAACTCATTTAAATCCATTACTCACAATGGCTAATCGACGAATCTATATATATAAAAGCGAAATACCACTCACTCACTCAATGACCCACTCATCACGATTTCTCAAAAACTACCGAACAGATTGAAATAAAATTTGGTATGTAGCTTCCCCTAGGGCCATAGGTGCTCACTAAGAAAGGGTTTGAAAAAATTCGAAATTTTAGGGGGGGTTTGGGACGATCAAAGTTATTAAAAAACGATTTCTTCAAAACTACTGAACGGATTGAAATGAAATTTGGTATGTAACTTCCTCTAGGGCCATAGGTGCTCACTAAGAAAGGGTATGAAAAATTTCAAAATTTTGGAGGGGTTTGGGGGGGATCAAAGTTACTAAAATTATAATTTCAGATCTTTTATTATTATGACAATAGTGCTTTTATTATTTAAGATATATATAAAAGCCATACACCACTCACTGACTGAACACATAAAAATAATAAAATTACGTTAAAAAGACTGAAAATACCAACCACCACGGGCAACGCCGTACGGTTCAGCTAGAACCAATAAGATATTTATAAATAAATATTTATAAGATTGTCCAAGCTTGTAATTAGATTGTAATTTGTTTGAAAACACCGATGCGTTAAAATTTAATTTTGTGTTTTTGATTGAATAAATATGCTACGTTATTTACAAATAAAATTGAATATACTAAATTCATAAAGTGTCAACAGAATTAACAGGCAAGCTAGCCAACGATCACACAAAACTTTAACTCGAAATCGAACGACCCCGGAGTAGAGTCGGAATTATTGAGCTAGTATACTAAAGAATTGCAAAAAGACAAAAAGGTCAAGGTAAATTAAAATTAAAATCATTAGAACTGGAAAACAAAAGATTTTCCTTTTCTCGTCGTCGCAAAACCTCTCACATTGTTAAAACGGGCTAGTGCGAATAACAAAACATCAAATAAGGCCTAAAAACAAGTTAGGTGTTATTTGATTAAAATTAATTAAATTAAAGGAAAAAGGTGAAATTAGAGGGTGGAGAGGGTTTGTGCGTGGCAGTGTGTTTTTCAAAATAAAATAAAAAATACAGCTCTTTCTCATCTCAGTCCTGAGATAAGTTGCAAAAGGCTAACATTACCTTAAGCTGCGATGGGTTCGCCCTTATCATGTATTATGGCAGAAGTATTTTTGAATCACATGGAAAACAAACACATATGTTCCTCTACGAACAAATACCATAGCAAGTTAATCTCTTACCAACAGGTACGTTGATGACATTATTGTTCTATTCAATAGCAATAGCAGACAATTGAATCTTTTTAACAACTACCTGAATGGATTACATGTTAAATTAAAATTCACTCTTGAAATCGAAACAAATAATTGCTTAAATTACTTGGATATCACCAGTTCTAGGATTTCAGACAGCTTTTCATTTAAAATATACAGGAAGCCAACCATCACAGACCAGACTATACATAATGACTCCTATCATCCCACTCAACACAAGAGAGCGGCATATCACAGCTTTGTACATAGGCTTTTGTCACTTCCTCTTTCTGCAGAAGACTGATAGTGAGGTGTCAATATTAAAACATATAGCGGTATCGAACGGTTATACTAGTTCCATAATTGATAGTATAGTACATAAACACAGGAATAAGAAGAAAATCAATATAATAATGCCTGCATTGTTAAACAAGGAAACAAATAAGAAGAAGTTTATCTCCACAGAGTTTGGCAATTTTTTGAATCATAATTCTTGTGACACAATGAATTAGCTAAAAACAATGTCACCTTAACTTACTCCACGAACAATAAATTACAGACAAAATTACAACATAAATTTTGTACCAAAAACTTAGCTGAGTGTACTGGAGTGTACAAATTAAATTGTGACAACTGTCCTAAATATTATATAGGACAAACCGGTCGTTCATTTGGGTAGAGATTCAAGGAACATTTGCCGAAATCTAAACATACTTCAATAACACCTAATTTTGCTGCACACCTAATTGGCTACGATCATAAATACAAGGACTTACAAACTAACATGGAGGTATTAAAATTTTGTGAAAAAAGTAAATACCTGAGTGTATTTGAAGAATTTGAGATATACAAGGCAGTAAAAATGGAACCGCATAGTGTCCTAAATGACAAGTTATTGTTCAATTCCAACTTAATATTTGACACTGCATTGAAAGTACCAAATGAGTTTATATAGGAGTGGGGATTATCATCGTTGTTTGGAGGGGATCTTGACCTTAGTTCTGACTCCGCATCTGTGATGACCACATGGGACGGGTGTTCCAATTTGTGTTAAATGTGTACGTTGTTTGTGTGTTTTTGTATTTGTGCTGTTATATGTCTGACAATTTTTTAATGTTAATGGCGACCTCTTAGGAGTGATAATTTCACCTGATGATGGATGAGTGATATCATCTGAAACCGCGGTAGTGTGTTTTTTCATATAAGTAGATCACTTGACGGACATACAAGGTAATATTTTATTATTAATTTATTAACATTACATTACTTACGAAGTCGGACTCCCTTGAATTACTGTGTATTTGAAGTCTATAGTATGTTTAAGCAATACAATTTAATGTTACGAAATTTATTTTAAAGATATATTGTCTTTGTTAAACAGTGCAGCTGCCGAAACCTAGACTATTCGCCTGGAGATCAATGGACCAACATTACAGACAGCGTTATTTCGGGTTCACTCAAGGGATGTAAAAATCATGGTTTTGTAAGTCTATAAGTATTTACTGGTACTTTATTTGTTAAAGAGTGTAATAATTGAATAGATCACTTTCCATACTCGGAAATTCCAAAGCTATATATAAACAATGTCTATGATAGTCTTAAAGATATTATTTGTGTTTATGCTTAAATACTGCTTCACTGGCAGATAAGATTAAATAAATTAAAGGACTATATAATAATGTGTCTTAAAATTACTCGCAAATAAAAAAAAACTATTTTCTATCCGAGGTTCCCTACCTAAAAACGCACATTATCCAGATCTAAATAACCGCTACAAATTCTGTTTTCCGCCATTTTTTTACTCATAACTCACCCAACGAACATAAAAATTACAAATAATTTTTTGAGGTGTATTTAACTTCTACAGGGTGTATAAAAAACCTTTTAGATCATTTTTTTAGGTGTATTTAACTTCTACAGGGTGTATAAAAAAAACCTTTTAGATCATTTTTTGAGGTGTATTTAACTTCTACATGGTGTATAAAAAAAACCTTTTAGATCTTTTTTTGAGGTGTATTTAACTTCTACAGGGTGTATAAAAAACCTTTTAGATCATTTTTTGAGGTGTATTATACTTCTACAGGGTGTATAAAAAAAAACCTTTTAGATCATTTTTTGAGGTGTATTTAACTTCTACAGGGTGTATAAAAAAACCTTTTAGATCATTTTTTGAGGTGTATTTAACTTCTACAGGGTGTATAAAAAAACCTTTTAGATCATTTTTTGATGTGTATTTAACTTCTACTGGGTGTATAAAAAAAACCTTTTAGATCATTTTTGGATGTGTATTTAACTTCTACTGGGTGTATAAAAAAAAAACCTTTTAGATCATTTTTTGAGGTGTATTTAACTTCTA
>JAGFPH010004355.1:22218-39161 GCA_018207615.1 Philaenus spumarius | reverse complement strand
TGAACCAATACGAAACTCATAACGAGCTGCTTGAAAGTTTCGTCGCCCCACCGCACCGCGCCACCTGACATGGAATCTTGTGTAATAATTAATTAATAATTACTAAGACAAAGTCAAAGTTGATCTTTATACCTCTGAAACTAAATCCCGAGTGTGCTAATTATAAAACTCATTGTTAGAAATAATTATAGCTTTTTCCGTTCTAATATTTAACAAATTATCTCGAAACTATAAATGAAAAACGCTGCAGTTAGTTATTATTAATTAAATGCTTTCGTAAATAATTGTCCAACTGTTATAATTGGAAAGTGTTACTTTTTGTTTCTATAATTCATATAATACGTGTGTCAGGTATACTTTACTCGAGATAATAATTTAATAATGATAGACAAACGACCCTGGATGTATGCTGATAGTGGTCGTGCTAAATAATGGTTTGCACACAAACCATTGCTGATGTCACAGTTAATTGTTAAAATTGGACGGGTGCCAGCTGGAGGCTAAATGTTCAAGCCTAAGTCTGTCTGTTAATTACTATGGTCTCAAGAGCTCACAATGTAAACTCGCTGTCTTTACCTTGAGAGGTTTTAGTAGTGAGTTCGGGCAAGCAAATTGATGTTCTGTTTGATAAACGTTTTGAAGTAAAACAAGCGTTTCGTAAACCACAAACCATCATCACAACGTCCGGCTCGCACTGCTTAGTGAAATCCTGCAGGCTCAGACATTCACCGGACCTCATTGAAAATTAACGACAGTAGCACGGCTTTGAGAAGAGTTTTTTTCAAAAATTGGTGGATCATAATGCACAAACCGAATCAACTTTAATGTAAAACAAGACATGATAGTTTATCGCCCCTGAATGCTAGCAATGAACGGTGAAAACTTTGTGTTATTAAACATTTTTTTAATTTCAAATGAAAGTCATGTACACCTAAACGGTTTTTTGTATTCAACGATCTGACGATGTCGTAGAAAAGCCACTATGTAATGAGAGCGAAATAGTATCAGGGAGATGCATACTGGGTCCGTTAAAACACGTTCACTGCTACGCAAATTTCGTATTTCCTATTCTAGGAGCTGACCTTTTATTTTATATATTTATAGCCTAAATGAGTAGAAATTAATTATATTTTTTATTTTTTAAACTTTCTACGTAATAATCACTAATATTTTAAACATGGCAAATAGGCTCAACATTGGCGTGCGAATCAAGCAATTCATAGTGTATTGAAAATACTCTCAATACAGGGGTCGGCGTGCGAAGCACACAATGCATTAGGTATTGAAAATACACCCAATATGCGGGTAGGCGTGCGAAGCACACAATGCATTGGGTATTGAAAATACACCCAATATGCGGGTAGGCGTGCGAAGCACGCAATGCATTGTGTATTTAAAATTTTCTCAATATGGGGGTTGGCGTGCGAAGCACGCAATACATTGTATATTGAAAATATTCCCGATACGAGGGTTGGCGTTGCGAAGCACGCAATGCATTGTGTTTTTAAATTACTCCCAATACGGTAATTGGCGTGCGAAGCAAACAATGCATTGTGTAAAATTTTCCCAATACGGTGGTTGGCGTGCGAAACACGCAACGCATTGTGTATGAAAATACTCCCATTATGCGAATTTTCGCAATGCATTTTGTATTGAAAATACTTCCAATACGGGGGTTGGCGTGCAAAGCACGCAATGTACTGTGTATTGAAAATACCTCCAATACGGGGATTGGCGTCAACCTTTTGCAAGAGATCTGAAGAGGTTTTTTCGTAGTAGTAGTCTGGCTTTATGTCGCCAGCGTTTTCAGAAAAACGGCGCCACCAGTCATACCGCTGTAGCCACTATTGTTTTACTTAACAAGTGAAGAAGGAATACAATAATCTACCGACTACAATGGTGGAGCTTTGAGAAGAAATAACTAAGTACGTTAGGAGCATACAACAACGTCTCTTCACCATCACGTTGGAAGATCCTCAACAAAGCGAGAGCTGCATAAAACTTAATGGCGGGCATAAGAACATATGAGTGTTTTAAAAACTAGTTTTCATCTTCATTTTCCTTTGGATATTTGCCTAGAAGTAAAACATTACCATTTCAGTACTGTTATTTTGGCTCATACTGTATGAATTGTTTGTAAATTCTTTATTTCTAACAATTACATGTTTCACGTCGATCAGGGTCGGCAACATATTATACAGACAATTTTGGTATTGTTCCGCAATACAAATGTATCTAGTCAATTCTGGATCTAAAACTTTGCCAAGAGATTGTTCGTAATTGACCGCCTTTTGAAAAGTTTTGATTGCAGAAGTGATAAATAACAAAGTTGTTTAGAATCCAAAGTTTAGATTGATTCGCAAAGTTTTAAGAACATATAGATTACGAAATAAGTTTTTGATTACTCAAAGAAGTATGAAATAGTTTTTAGAAATATTTGGTGTTGTAATTTAACCATACAGCTGGTAATAAGAGAGAAAATGCTTGTGCAATTAGCTGAATCCAACTAGATAAGATCTTTTACATTGTAAGATTAAAAACGGATTGATATATTATTCGGGATATTACATGTAGTATTCTATACTTGATCCGTATTGTAACTACGTTTGCAAGTAAAATTTAAAACGTGTTTCGGACGTAATACCATCTTCATGTATTTTCTCACTTTGAGGTCGGCATATAAACACAAAATAATTCAAAACACTAATATTACACAACGCATAACACTTGAACTGTTTTGAAGGTCCTTAAATAACGGTAAGATATTATCCTGAAGTATAGTAAATACTGTTATGAAGTGGTTTTGATGCCGAAACCCATATTTTGAGTATTTTCAATACACAGTGTATTGCGTGCGAAGCCATATTGTAAAATAGCGGGCATTTTTAAAATTTCCACTAAAATAAATAACTTCCTGTATAATAAGTATTTTCAATACACAATGCATTGCGTGCTTCGCACGCCAACCCCGGTATTGAGAGAATTTGACGTAAGTAGAATAGTTCAAAAATAATAAATAAAGTAATTTCTACTCATTTAGGCTATAAATATAAAAAATGAAAGGTCAGCCCCTAGCATAGGAAACACGAAATTCGCGTAGCAGTGATCGTGTTAACGGGAATTAGAAGTTGTGTTATAAAACACAGGTTACAAGTAAATTACCAATGTAAAGTAAAGTGACTTGAACCACACGTATCTCTTGGCTTCTAAGCCAAACAGTTCTTCTACGAAGTGTCTTTCTTTCGCCACTAGATTTCAGCACATAATAGTCCTTGGCCACAAACATTTTAAAGTGTTGAAGAACCAGTTTCTGCACGTAATTCCATTATTCAAAAAATGTCTTTTGCACTCATAGGCTTCTCAGCCCTTCGTATAAAGATACAAAATGTTGGTATTTCCTTCGGAATGTAGACTGGGCATATCCAATTTATATTTCGTAAACTACAAATTAATAATTTGTGTAAATCGTTTTAAACCCTTCTGTATATCTAAACACTAGCTTATCCGTACGGCGTTGCCCGTGGTGGTTGGTATTTTCAGTCTTTTTAACGTAATTGTATTATTTTTAAGTGTTCAGTCAGTAAGTGGTATTTGGCTTTTATATATATAGATCTTAAATAATAAAAGCACATTGTCATAATAATAAAAGATCTGAAATTATGATTTTAGCAACTTTGATCCCCTCAAACCCCTCCTAAAATTTCGAAATTTTTTACATTCTTTCTTAGTGAGCACCTATAGCCCTAGAGGAGCTACATACCAAATTTCATTCCAACCCCTTCGGTAGTTTTGAAGAAATCGTAATTTAAAACTTTGATCCCAAATCCCCCTAAATTTAGAATTTTTCAAACCCTTTCTTAGTAAGCACCTATGGCCCTAGAGGAAGCTACATACCAAATTTCATTCCAATCCATTCGGTAGTTTTGAAGAAATCGTGATTTAATAACTTTGATCCCCAAATCCCCCTAAAATTTCGAATTTTTTCAAACCCTTTCTTAGTAAGCACCTATGGCCCTAGAGGAAGCTACATACCAAATTTCATTCTAATCCGTTCAATAGTTTTTGAGAAATCGTGATGAATGAGTCAGTGAGTCAGTAGGTTTTGGCTTTTATATATATAGATAAACATATTTTACAGTCTAGCTTTAATCACATTAAATAAACTGAACAATAGTGTTCTTATTTTGTGGTTCTGTATGAAATTTGAAAGTCGGAAGCCATAATGTAAAAAACGGGCATTGTAAACATTTCCAGTAAAATAAATAATTTCCGTGACGCCAGTGCAGGCACACTCTGTATAACATTCCGCCTAGATTACGTAGGTATTTATTACACTAAATATGTGTTCCGTTCAATTTAATTATCACTGCTTAGTCCTGACTCTCAAAGTGCTTACATTAAAGATGGTTATTAGCACTATCTTGCAGAACCGCGTTCTCCCTAATGGACAGTTATGCACAGACAGCCTTTATTGATATTCAAAGATTAATTACTGTAATAAGGGTTTGAGGGAGGATAAAAGGATGATTAATATTATCTACATTAAGGCAAGACTGGAGTAAGGAATCAATATATTTTATACACCGTGACAGTGTATCGTGTACAACTACGATATCTTCAATTATTATAATGAAATGTATTTCTTGTTGAATCGTAAGTAACTAATGTACCCAGTCATGTGAGTATAGAGTGTGAATATAAAGTAACTGGATGGCTTAATATATTGTTTAAACCAATACATATGTAGCCCAGTCGGTATAGGTTTCAACTACCAGTAATTTGCAATACGGCTGATTTTTTTTTTATAAGTACATTAAAGTATGTAGATTAACATAAAAAAAAGTTTACCAGTCTATCGATTTCCCAAAGTCGAAAAAAAATCGATTATCATTTTTTTTCCGATTATCCTTAATATTTCGAGCTGGGATGAAGATAGAGGAAAATAAAAAATACCATCGTGTAGGGGAGGTATTTTTCAACAAAAAAGGACATATGTATTTATTTCGTCCGAGCAATGGTTTGTCTGGAAAAAATTCGATAATGCAGGTATGTATTTTGCAGCCGGGGAAATCACTAAATGGGGACATCTTATTCATATATGAAGCGTTGGCTCATTCTAAATCAGCCGAATTTTAATATATCGAATTGAAACTTGACATAGGAGTTAAAATATATATTTCAAACATTTATGCTGAGTCTCAGCTTGTTATCTTGAAAATTACCCGATCTAGGAGTCGATTTCGATTATCGATTTTAGGAGTACCGGACCCACCAATTCATTTTAAACAGCTCCAGTTTAGAAAATTTTTGGAATATCAACATCAAATTTGTTTTACAAGTTGAGTACACCAGTATAAATATTCTTAGTAAGTATGAACGATTTTTTTCTTGTTATTTTTAAAAACGAGGCGCTTGAAAATAGTCTTCCGTTTTACCTATCTCGTTTTAACTATAACACTTTTGGATTCAACGACTCCATTTTCGACATTTTTGAACATATCGATTTAAAAATTGGTACAGAAGTTAAAAATACAATTGTTTTTTGCTATACTTATTTTAAAAACTATATTTAAAAAAATGACTAATCTGCAGCTGATCAACTCAAGCGTTTTGATGAAAAATCTAAAAAGGTCTAAAATTATACGTTTTTAATTTACTTGTGCTTTTAAAAGTAAATAATGAAAAAGGTTTATACTCCTTGAACTTGTTGGAATATATATATTTAACTTTTAAAAAAACTTTCAGGTTGATATTTTGAAAATTTTCCAAACTGGAGCTGTTTAAAATGAATTGGTGGGTCTGGTACTCCTAAAATCGAGAAACCCATTAATAAGTCAAGTGGCTCTAGATCGGGTAATTTTTAAGATAACAAGCTGAGACTCAGCATAAATGTTTAAAATATATATTTTAACTCCTATGTCAAGTTTCAATTCGATATATTAAAATTCGGCTGATTTAGAATGAGCCAACGCTTCATATATGAATAAGATTTCCCTTTTAAAGATTTCCCCGGCTGCAAAATACATACCTGCATTATCGAATTTTTTCCAGACAAACCATTGTTCGGACGAAATAAATACATATGCCCTTTTTTGTTGAAAAATACCTCCCCAACACGGTGGTATTTTTTATTTTCCTCTATCTTCATCACAGCTCGAAATATTAAGGATAATCGAAAAAAAAATGATAATCGATTTTTTTTCGACTTTGGGAAATCGATAGACTGGTAAACTTTTTTTTATGTTAATCAACATACTTTAATGTACTTATAAAAAAAAAATTCAGCCGTATTGCAAATTTCTGGTACTTTTGGTCTAAATTGACCTTTACCGACTGGCCTAATGGGGCTACAAAACTTGGCACTGTGTTTTACGGAGGATATAACTTCAAACATTACCAAAAGGTTAATAAAAAAACGTTTCCACTTAAACGCTTTCCAACTGTTTGCTTTAAGTTTGTCGGCCAAAGTCGGAAGGTTTTTAAAAGAGGTTAGCTCAAATCCCAGTTTAACGATCAAAGTTTCACTTCGCTTGAGATAAGAGTTCACGTTCAATCCCCACACGAAGCCTGAGGCACAGATGTTGGTAACTTTACACCGACTTGCAAAATGTAAACACAGTCACTGGTGGATGTAAAATGTATAAAGTATTTCACAATCCGAAGAATATTATAAATTTGCGTATAGTTCCTTGAAATATTTTAAATGAATACTTTGGTTTACTCTCTGTAATCTGGTATACTTTTCTGAATCTATACTAATATTATAAAGAGGTAAAGTTTGTTTGTTTGTTTGTTTGTTTGTATGTAGGGGGTAATCTCTGGCGCTACTGAACCGATTGAAAAAATAGTATTACTAATAAAAAGCTACACTATCCCTGAGTAACATAGGCTATAATTCATTTCGGTAAAAACCTTTTTTTATTTTAATATTTGTAAATTTAGTCGGAAAAAATCTTAGGTTAGGCCTGGAATGATAAACCAGCTCATGTATTTACATTTATTACCATAGCAACCAATTGAATAAAATAACAGATAATATAGATGTTTGCTTCAATATTTCCATTAACAGCTGATTTCAAAATTAGAAGCAATTATTTTTGTATTTTTAGCTTTTAGGTTAGGGTTTTAAAGTGTAGACCTGAGCTTTGCAGGTTCTTTTAACTATTATTAACTGCTGTTATAAAATATAAGAAATAATTTGATTTGAACATTTAACATTATTTACCATCTTAGTTTTGAGGTTATTATTAATACTACAACTTTATTATAAATAAAACATAACGTATGTTTTTAGAAGGTTCCATTGGGGGTTGGCGTGCGAAGCACGCAGGGGTCTCCCCTAGTAGATAAATAAAACACAAACACGAAGCCTGACTATTGTACTCAATTACCCATAAACGCTAATCAGTGTTAAATTAAAAATAGAAATATAATAAAATCACGACTGTACGCATCGAAATTCACTTTTCAGATTATCCATGGGCCTCTTTTACAATAAATAACGGCATTACATTTTTCTTTAAATAAGGTATCTCTAGAATAAGGTAAACAGTAAGAGGTAAATAATTCAATCACGCATCTGACCAGCTGACGAACGTTGGGAGAATTCCAAAATTAAGTTTATTTTTTAAGATTTCAACCAACTATTTTGGAAATTGGTCTACTCATCTATTCTGAATAGATAAACAAAACCTACACAAAACCTAACTATTGTATTCAATTACCCATAAACGCTAATCAGTGTAACTAAATTTTAAATAGAAATACAATAAAATTACGATTGCACGCATGGGGATTATTCACTTTTCGGATTACACTCTTTTAAAATCTTTACTAATACTATAAAGAGGTTAATTTAGTTTTTTGTTTGTTTGTCTGTTTGTATGTAAGGGGTAATCTCTGGAACTATTGAACCGATTGAAAAAATAGTTTTACTAATAAAAAGCTGCACTAGCCCTGAGTAACATAGGCTATAATTCATTTCGATAAAAACATTTTTTTTATTTCAATATTTGTAAATTTACTAGGAAAATTTACAAGAAAAAATTCTTATGTTAGGCCTAGACTGATAAATCAACACATGCATTTACATTTATTACAATAGCAACCAATTGAATAAAATAACAGATAACAGCTGTTTGCTGTAATATTTCCATTTATAGCTATTTTCTAACGTTTAGGTTAGGTTTTTATTAAAGTGTAGACCTGAGCCCTAATGGTTCTTTTAACCTATATTATAACTGCTGTTATAAAATATTCCATGTAATTTGATTTGAACATTTAACATTATTAACCGCCTTAGCTTTGGGGTTAATATTAATCCTACACTTTTATTAAAAAGAAAACCTAACACGATTATGTGTATGGAAGGTCCCACCAGGAGTTGGCGTGCGGAGCACGCAGGGGTTTCCCTTTGTTATTAATAATGACGTTAAATTTGTTTAAATAAGGTATCACCAGAATAAGGTAAACAATAAAAGAGGTTACTAATTCAATCACGCATCAGAACAGCTGACGAACGTTGGGAGAATTCCAAAATTAAGTTCATTTTTTAAGATTTCAACCAACTATTTTGGAAATTGGTCTTCTCACGAAGGAGCTGAATAGCAGCCTGCGTGTATGAAATACACTAGTAGAATTTAGAATTTGTTTACATCTCAGCCTTTAGCCTTGCTTCGTTCAGCTAGCAGATTTAAGGAGTTTATACGTCAACTTTCGGCCTCGGAATATGGACTGCTTCGCTTAGCTCGCAGCAGAAAAAATAGCTCCGCTAGTAACATTCCTGCCTACGTGGATTTTAGCGGGGTACTTTTACGTTATTTTAGTTCTGATACATTTTCGGGGAACCAGTCGGGCTATAAGGTCGTGTCAAAAAATAAAACGTGCCGAAAAATATTCTTTATTTAATTTTGTGTTTAAAACCCCCAAAAAATCATTTTAGTACACCAATCTCAAAAGACATTTTACTTGTTGATTTTTTTTTATAACGAACTAGTCCGAGCGACTTAGATCATCAACGTGCCTACGAAATTTGGACTAAATCGGACGTAAAATGCGGCCGTTATAGTGCGAACACACATATTTTAAAGATACACCAAAACGTTCTGGGAACCATGACCGGTGTCCATTGATCACTCCCGACATTAGGTCCCACCATATGAGTCACTGGAAATTCGCAAAGAAAGTGAAGACAGTTATAGAAAAATAATTTAAAGAACGTGCTTTCCTCCTCTACATAAACTTAAGACAACTGAATTGTTGTTTACAATGCATGTAACTATCAAGTTTTGAAGTATCGCTTGATTTTCGTCCTTTTTCGGATTTGGTTCGCACCAACCTACTTCTCTTACAATCGGGAGTTTATTGTACTTTTGAAGCACTCTAACGATCGCGATGTGTAACCGATTTCAGATAAGATACTCTAAAAATAAACAAATAAAAGTTTCCTCAATTTCCAGAGTGGAAAAAGTTACCATCTCTACTACGTTATAAACTTGAAAGGAAACAATGTTTACTTCAAAACTTGTCTTCCGTCTAGTTCTAGTGACAGATGGGAGAAACAGAACTGCGGAATGATGGATCGGACGAGCGTGCTTTAAAATGAATAATTTATCATAGCAACATGTTGACTGAGTTATGTCTAAAGTGTTTCACTAGTTACATTTAGTTATAACAGTATAAATAAACATACGCGTTCAATCGATAGAAATTTGCTAATGTGTATGACCTATAAAGGTATTTGTAAAGGTATATGACAAATAAAATATGTATTTATTTTAATGTGCTAACGACCTCACTAGAGCGAGAATCTGACGATGGAATAAAGTTCCGAAACGCGTCATGTTCAAGTAAGTGAATTACTTTAAACAAATAATAAAGTCACACAGACGGAAAAAAATCATCATTCTTTTTATTAAAATTTGTGGCTTGGATACAAATACAATGAATTTTAATATTATAAGACTAATGATAGTCTATTATGTTAACAAAATCACTATACGAAGTAAAACTCAGTGTGACCGTAAGCAGCAAAGTAGTATAGGTCATGCGCAAGGTTGTGTTAAATAAATATTATTTTAATTACAAATTTATTATGTTACATTATTGAACAGCTGTGAACATTAAACCACACTTCAGACTTGTAACAGCTGATTTCACTCATCATCTGTAATACTTTATTAAAACCTAGCCTTTATTATGCTTTGGTGTTATGTTTACAAGATTACAAATCAAAACTAACTTCTTATAATTTCTAGAGGTTTGTTACTTTCTCCACCCTATACGAAGTATATGGAGAAAGTATTGTTTTCGTAAAAATGTTCGAATTTGAATTTTCAGTTGAATTATCTGTTTTGGTGCTCCCAGAACCCCAAAAAATTGTTTAGTGCTATTATCTGTGTTGATGCTCCCTGAACCCAAAAATATTTTTAGTGGAATTTTTTGTTTTGGTGCTCCCTGAACCCAAAAAAGTGTTTTTAACATGGTGTCTGTCTGTCAGTGTGTCAGTATGTATACACGACCAGAGGGGACACTATTGGTCCGATTTTCATGAAATTTGGTATGTAGGTACTAAACCCTAATATCTCCAGGCATTTTTTTCATTTTTTGGAATTTTTAATTTTTAAGGGTAATTTACCCCAAAAAACCAATAAAAAACGACAAAAATGCAAATTTCTCAAAAACGGCTCTAACGATTTTGATCAAATTTTCAGTATTTATAGTGCTTAAGATGCCAAACAAAATGACACCACCCGCTTTTATCAAAACTTCGGCGTTTCATAATTATGGGGAAATGTTAAAAAATAAACAAGTTTATGTTGTCAATCTAGCATCACGGCGACGGCCGCACGGGGTAGCACAACGGTAGCGAGGACGGCCAGTAATTCAAAGGTCGCGCGATCGAATCCCGCCTGGGACAATAACTTTTTTATACGATTGACGTAGGTAGAATATTATTTTTTTGTTTTGTTCTAAAAAGTAGTAAATAAAATGATTAAAAACAATATTATTTTGACTACAGTAAGTTGGGAGAAAGTTTGTGTCAGTTAACTGATACCGTTTATTGTTTTTGTAATTGAGTTAAAATAAACTTTACCAGAAACTGGAACACTTTCTTACAAACATATTTAAATTATTAAACAGATTCACAGTGACTTCATAATTGAATTAAAGTAGGAAAGTAACTAATAAATATTATTATTATTTACGCTACCTTGGTTTGAAGCGGTTCTAACTGCGTTTGCTGTAGTTTTGAGATACAAGGGTTCAAAGTTTCATTTGTTAGTCCTATGAATGTTTTAACAGATGATTATTTCAAAATTGGCATAGACAATGACTAGTAGTAACACTAACATAATATCACATTAAATATATTATAAAACATGTTTTTATGTATTTAAAATATATGTTCACATTGGGCTGATATGAGACTAACAAGGTTCTAACTGCACTTACAACCTTGTCAAACCAAAATATAGGTAAAATTTTGAATTTTATGATACGAATTAAAATGTTGAAATACAATGTAAGTGCATTTGGTAGGCCTACTAAGTTAATTAGAATGGTAAATTAAGTATGTTAAGCATTTTCAAGCAAAATCCTTTTAATTGTCTAAAAATACAGAATAACAATAAAATATAT
Organism: Philaenus spumarius; assembly: GCA_018207615.1. NCBI lineage: Eukaryota > Metazoa > Arthropoda > Insecta > Hemiptera > Aphrophoridae > Philaenus > Philaenus spumarius. Next base: position 27,521 of record JAGFPH010004355.1, on the reverse strand, counting down.
TATGGAATATTACCATTATTTTTAGTTGATTTGTCTGGTTGCTATATCAACTTTAACACCCTATCACTTTTTATTTTTAATATTGCTTTATAATATTCACGATCTACCAAAGGCATAAGGGGAAACATAGTTTTAATGTCTTTCTTTTTTAAATCGTTAACTTCTTCTTTCTTCTTTTCAATTTTAGGCTTGGTATCAAAAATATTGAACGAAAAATGTGTCTTAGATTTTTTGCCACTTCTGGCAGGTTTTTCATCAAATTTTAGATTAGCTAGGTTTATTGGTTCATAAGCCATATGTGAAGATTTATATTCAACCTCATGTAAGGTTTGGGAATATTTAATGGAAGCAATCTTAGTAAAAGGCACTCACTGTTTTATAGTTCATCACTTTCCTTCATTTGTATAACTCGAAATGGCTTTTTTCGATTTGCTTGTTTCAGAATTCGTACAAGTCCAACTGGAGAGTAAAACTCTGAATTTTCCATAGCTCTTTCAATAACACTATGGGCACAATCAACCATCTGCACACATGAATGTCCCGGCACAGAGTACTTCATTGTCATATATTCTACTTGTCCGTTTTCTCTTATAAAATCTAAAATGGCGGTTGACATAATGGAATTTCTATTCTGAGGAACACAAGAGTCCGACCATGTCACTAAACTTGTCAAATCATTGTCATCTGCAACAACATCCAAAATTTTCCTAACTGCACTGGCAAGGTCATTTCCTCCTCTTCCAGCCATTGTTTCATTCCAAATGGCACAGTATACTTGCTTGGTAGTGCTGAAGTATGCTGTCATATTATATACATTTAGTTTCCGTTTGTACAAAAATGAACTTATTTCAGCTCTTGGGCACGTTATATCATTTTGTAAATCAAATACTAAAATGGGAGTCTTTTCGTCTTCTCTGTCTCTTTTCACTTCTTCCCGCATTGCTATTTTCTCATCAATGTGAAAATTATATTCATTTTTGAAATTGTCCGTGAGGGTGTTGGTATTTACAGCCATCTTGTATTTTTCGCACATGTCACAACGATCACTCTTTGGTTTATGGAAGCCTAAATTGAACTCTGTAACAAAGATTTTACGGTACATTGATTGCTTCACAGGAGTAATAGAGTTCTCATTGCATTCTTCGGAATAGAGATTATACATTTTGCTAACACTTAAATTTGCACCTATGTATTCTCGCTTAGTATTAGCCCTGAAGTAGTGTGACTCTACTTTAGGAAAGCTTTTAATGTGCTGACGAGCAAATTCAACATCTCCAATAGGGATCCTTCTACTTGGTGCAGATTTACCCCTTTTATCTGCTTTTGGTGTGTTGGTTTCAGTATTTTTTGTTGAATGTGCCGTGTAAATGGGCTTCTGAGAAATATCCAGAGTCCCAAGATAAAAACTCTTACACACTTGAAATTTCTCTCCTTTTACTGTGAAAAAGTATCGGAAAGAATATTTTCTCTTAGTGTAATCCGAAGACTTTGGTCTTGAAGTAAGATATCGTTTAGACGTACTGATTAAAAAATGTCGTTTTTCGTTGTAAGGGAGAGACTAGTATGATTTATGAAGTTCAACTCTTTCGGAATTAGAAATTTTTGAATTACACTTAAATTTACACAATCGATAGCAGTCTTTTAAGTTCCTGACTTCTTTCGCAGGAACATCCTTTCCTCTGACATTGATATGTGCTTGTCCGGCTTGATATTTTTGTTTCCTCACATTATTTTTCCATTTAGAAGGATCTGACACTACCTTTATTGGTTTTTTCTTAGGTGTATCCAGCATGGTATCTTCAAGTATATCGTCTCTGTAAAAAAAATGTTTTAGAAATAAGTTATCATGTAACCAACTTAATATACAAAACCTAGAATATAAGCAATTCAATTTTTATAATAAGACCAGTACTAAAAGGCATTATGCATCTTATAGTTCATTTATTTATTTCAATTATTGCAGTTTGCATTATTGACTTGGCTAACATCTTGTTAACTTTACTTATTCAATTAAAAGGCTAACGAATTTATTGTTTTCCAACTTTTTTGATTGATTTTATCAAATGTTTTGCTAGTTTTAATAAATACACTAGTAAATTAACTGAACTAAAAGTGAAAAGTCCTTAGACAATGATTGGGATTTAAACCTAGGGTCCAGGCTAGTTAAATATTTAAAGATTTTAGTTACATTTATGCAATACTACATCAGGTTAGATATTTACTTTCCAGTTCACCCTTCACCTTCTTCACCCAATTTTCACTTACGCCTAAGCCTTATGACTTCATAAATTTGAATAATTATAAAATTTGAAATCTAATCTTCATGTAATTGATAATCTCAATATAAATATTCTAAACAATTTTATTCAAAAATACCTATTTTATGATAGGCCTTATTTAAGGTTAAACTAGATCTACAACTAAAATGAAACAAGCCTACTTACGTTGAGTTGTGAATTGTGGAATGTATGTTATGCCCACGTATTGACAGAAATCTCATCAACGCTTTGTTCATTTTCTCCTTGGCTTGATGTTGACGGGGAAGAATCAGTCCTTAACCTCCGACTGGGGTTAAATTTAATTAAAAATCGTTTTTTGCTCCTAAAACAAGAAAAACCACAAATATGCTTGATTGTACATATTTAAGATTTACAATCATGTATGATTTATATCAAAATACAATATAATAACTGTCTGACAAATTCATAGAATGTTATAAACATTACTTCTGGCTAGGCATACCTTAACTTTTATAGTAGGATACAAACAAAATGTACTGCAAAAATAATTAAGTTTATAACATCTTCTTGTTCTTCATCATCACCAGTAGTTGGTGGTATATATTCATCAGAACTGTCTTCACTAAAAAGGTCTGACAATGAACTACTACTTTCACACATATTACTTCAGGATCAATTATTTACTTCTGTAAAGTAGACTGAACAGGAATTACTTTTTAAATAACTAAAAAAAGGCTAAACCAACAAAGACTATATAGGCCTAATATAAAACAATGCAGAATGTACTTTGTAGAGACATCAGATGTTTAAACACAATCAGCTGTTAATCAGCTGTTTACCTGCATATGACTAATCAGTTAGAACCTTGACAAATTAAATTAAAACTTTAGAAAATTGTTTTGCAGTTCGAACTTTGTCACTTTTCTAGTTCCATTATTTACCAACAGATAGCATCCAAAGACAGTTATAGATGTAGATATGGTTTAGTAGTGTCACAAACAGTCATAACCTCATTTTTGTCAAATTTGTCAGTTAGAACCATTTCAAACCATTTTTTTACGTGTTAGCTTAAAATATGGAAATTATTGCTTAAAACTCCCAAAAAATGCATTAAAAATAATAAATTTTTACTCAGTTAAACTGTTGATTAAAAGGAGTTGGCGTCAATTTCTTCCAATTATGAGATATCAGACACAAAGCCTTTAAGGACAATTTAAGATGTTTCACAACTGTTTAGGTTGAAAAACAGCGTCCGAAACACGTTAGTACGAAGTGCATATTTTTGCTGTTTTACGCAAGGTATAGAAGACCCCAAGCCCAGAACCTTGTTTTCATAAGAATTCAACATCATATTATATAAATGCAATATTTACGTTTTGTATCGATTAGTTAACACTTTCACTGCTAAGGACGCACATGTGAGCTTGACACTGAACACTATGAGAAGCGGCCGACGCACAGTGCTTCGCACGCCGGGGAGTATATTCAACACACAATGCGTTGCGTGCTTCGCACGCCAAGCCCCTTATTGGGAGAATTTTCAATAAACAATGCATTGCGTGCCTCGCACGCCAACCACAGTATTGGGGGGAATGTACCTAAAATACACTACCACCTATTGGAAGTGCTTGACCTAAAATATTGCTTTCAAATCGATTTCGTAAATTTGAAGTCTTAGAAAATTTTGTAAAAAAAAATTTACAAAATTGATTTGAATGCAATTTTTTAGGCCAACCACGTTGAAATAAAAATTTTTTGACTCTTGAATTTTTTTCTAAAAACTCTTCCTTTTCGAGATGTTAGCAACTTTATGTCGATTTATTTCAACACGTTTAGGACCGCCATTTTTTGGGTGGTCCGATTTTTATTTTATTTATGTCATTTTACTAGTCTTAAATAGACATTTAAAATGAGGTATCACATGACCATACCCATTTAAAAATTTTGAGTTGCCCTCAAAATCCCCCATTTTTAGGGGACACTCAAAATTTCCGATTGCTTCAGAAGATACTTTGGTCTAAGTTAGTATCGTTCCCCAAAGGATATTTGTTTGTTTTAAACAAACACAAAAGTTAAAAGGGGGGGGGGTGGGACTTTTAAGACACCTGGTATATACATATATCAGCAATTCAAAGCGAAAGATTATATAAAATCAATTTGGTTTTATAAGAGTACAAGATATTAAATACGTTAAATTGAATTCACATCTACTAAGCATGATATAACCTATAGAAAACTGTAGGCGGGAGTTCTTGTTTTGAGATGATGTAAGTAAAAGAATCATTAATTGAATTAAGATTGTATTAGGCCTACTTGTTAGTAAGAAAAGTTTGTAGGCTAAAATTTATTAAAACAGTGTAATACATAGTTTTAAATGATTTATTATAAACAACATATGTTTATAAGTGGAACAAGTTTTAATTCAAACATTTCTTTTAGATAAACTAAAAGAAACATTATCATAAAATAACACAAATTATTGGACGTGACTGTACTGTTTTTCATCAAGGCCGTGCAATTACGTTCAATCTACGGAACTTTCTCTCGAGTTAACTTTCCCAGAGAAAAGTTCAACTCCTGCTCATCAATTAATACCAAAAACTTGCATAATCCTATTCCAATCTATTGTTTGATATAATTTGTCAATGTAAGACCTTCTTGATTACAAATGACGTCACTGTGCAGTGCTTCTTTGATTGTTTTTATCTTCACCTAGTACAGTCCATGTGAACATTTTAGTAATACATTTTTTAATACTGATTAGCGAATGTCTATATATGAAAGATAAGCTATTGTAGCGACTGTTATTGTTAGACCTAAGGTAGGGAGTAGATAATGAGCACCGATCTTGATCCTCGGAACACCAATCTATACTTATAAAAGCCAAATACCATTGACTCATTGACTCATAGATTCATCACAGTTTCTTCAAAACCACGAGGCCTACAAACATGAAATTTGGCACTAATACTCCTTATAGGCTCTAGACGCGCAATAAGAAAGGGTTTAAAAAAATTCGATATTTTAGGGGGAGTTTGGGGTGGTTAAAGTTACAAAATCACG